>WEIV01009473.1:322-21423 GCA_013390005.1 Calyptomena viridis
CACAGAAACTACAGCTCCTGGTTGCTGCTGCAGCTTCCAGCAGTACTACCCCTGCTACCAGTCAGTGTGTCACTAAATTCTCCATGAAAAAGTCCTGTATTTGTGCTCCACCTGACTCATCCCAGGGGCATAGGAAACATGACCCTGGAAACTTCAAACATAGAGAATGAGCCATGGTATTGCACTTTATTTCTTTCCAGTCATGAAACATACTTCATCTCACAATTGCTTCCAATTATATTAAATTCATACCCACCTCTGTGCACAGTGAAATGCCAGTGTCCCATGGCAGTGACACTAAGCTGCATCAGGGTCTGAGACGTAAGGGCCGAGTTCTGGGAGAGCACAGGGCACCTGCCAGCACTGCTCCTTGCTTAGCTCAAACAGTCTGGCAGTTCCCTGGAAGCCCCGTGTGGTTTGTCCAAAAACCTACCTGCCCAGTTGGCCGGATGGGAGAACTGCTTGCTGCTCTGCACAGTCTTCATCGCTTCTCCAAGGGCTGCACTGGCTTTCATCCCATTTAAGAGAGAGGAATAGAAAGCATGCACAAACATTTTGGAAGCAGCCACAGGAACAGGCCAGAGTGACACAAGGACACACTGAGCCCCAGCAGCCAGGAATGCTCTTGTCAGGCCAATGACTCCATCAGAAGTGACTTTGCTGCTGGACTCTTGGTAAGAGCCAAGAACCACCAGCTTGACAGGAAGTCGCAGGTCCAGGACATCAGCTGCTGTAAGCAGGAACTCCTGAAGAGGAGGGCAGTCTGAGATGCTTTCCACATCACTGGCATCATCCTGCATCCGAAGAGATTCTGGGATTGTGTAGGGATTCCCAAAAGAACTCTTGCTGCTGGCTGGATTGCTGTCACTGTTGGGTGTCAGGACCAAAGCAGCCAGCTTCCAGGAGACATGGGTTGCAAAATGGACACACTCTGCCTGAGTAAGGGCACTCATGACCCTCTCTTTCGTTGAAGCACTGCCCACTAAGGGCTGGCAGCCAAGCAGCTTAGACACCATATATGCTTCCTCTTCTGCAGAGGGCATAGGTCCCCACAGCCACCTGTCCATTACTGCTGAAGGGAGCTTGGGGTTTCCTATGACAGCGGCCATTGAGGTAGAACTGGAGTAACCAGGAGTATTCTTCCTCACATGAGACTACAAGGAGAAAGAGAAAACATGGTTCAAAGATCTGTGCTGATAATAAATATTCTGTCCCTTTGACTCTAAACAGTTGAAGTCTGGTTGTAATTACAGGAAGACTTTGCATTTCTTTAGATTCATCTGTTTAACTACTCCAAGGAACACCTCCATTTGAGTCTTGTCAGGACTTCTATTCCCACATCTTGGGTGACAGATGGATAAGAATAGACAGCAATAGACAGCCCAGATGTCTTTGAGGGCTGCAGCATTGCTAAAGCATAAATAAGATCCCAGCTTCCCACCTTATGGGAACAGAACCTGTAATCACTCACTAAGTGGTTCCTCCCACCTGTATTTCAGCATCAGTGTCACCATTGCCAGCAGCAGGTGCTGCATGAAGCTGATATGGAACAGCAGTAATGCTGACAAGGTTTAGACCCTTTTGCTGTTCCACTGACTGTGTTTAACCCAGGGCAAGCCAAGATATACAGGAAAACACTGCCCAGCAAGAGCAGATGTGACTTGGGGCATTCTCCAAGAGATCCGGGCCTTAGAAATGCTGCTGCCAAATCTCAGCATGAAGATACTTTTGCAGGATTCACTTGTGCTATTTGCTTTGCCTCACCACTTCAGTGTCCTGAGACATTAGTGGCCTTCCCAGCTCAGAACACTAAAATGAAGGTGACCATACCAGCAATGTGACAGGACAGCTTGGCCAGGAAGCTCAGCACCGATCACAGACATCTGCATCTCTGCAGTCTGCCAGGTATATACAATCCTTTAGAGGAGGATATCCAAATGATCCAAACCCTTTGTCCTTCCCAAAATGCCTAGAGCTGTGATTTTGTGCTACAGGAACTACATCAGAACCTCCTTCAGAGCTGTGGTGCTCAGCACCCTGCTCAGCCCCGGAGAGCCTCGGCAGGGCGGCCTGTTTGTGATGTCTGTGCTCGTGTCTGGCACAGCAGGACAGAGCTGCTGCTTTATGAGCATGTACCAGAACCTGTACCCACAGGAGAGGCTCTGTGTGAGAGGTTTCATAAGTAATGTCAGACCTTGGAGCTGGGATTCAGCGACTGGATGGACGGCACCGCGATGAGGCTGAAGCGCTCGTAGAGGTACTCGTTGGATGCACTGCCCTTCAGGAGAGCAAAGGGGATGAGGTACAGTTCTCCCTCCAGAACCAGGATCAGTTGATGGTGGCGACCAACAGGCCCACTGGAATGCATCAAACCCTGCAAAGTAAGGAGAATCAGTCTGGCCCTTTCACTCCACCAGTGCTCCTGCCTGCACTTCCCAAGCACCCGGCCCTGGTCTGACCCCTCCTCAGAACCACTGATGCTCAGTATGACAGGTGACACACCTGTGCAGCTGGACTGCTGCTCACCTGTGCCCCACCAGGCCCACTGAGACAGGCACACTGACCCACAGGCTCTGGGTCACCATCCTGGCCTCAGCCTCACCAGGGCAACACAGCTCCAGCTCAAAACCTTGGCTAACCCCAACCACCTCTGTCTTGTCAGAATTATCATCACCTTATCCTTTGTCAGGGGATATCCTTCTGATACTGAATTTCAAAATAGCCATTCCCTCTAAACAACAATCTGCAGACAGATTGTGTCCATGGCCTGCACTTCCAGACACTTGACATCAGCTTCAGCCCAGTCACCAACTGATCTACACTGAAAGCATCTTATGGACAGAGAAGTGAAACAGGGAGATTAGTCAAAAGGGAACACATAACTGGGTGCACAAGGTGGCAACTGCTCCTGGTCCCATGTAACTGTAGAAATAATTAGTTGCCACCCCAAGGAAGAGTAACTTCAAAGCACTGAAATACGTTCCAATTTAAACACTTGCAGCCCACAAAAAAAAAAGTCAAAAGGACTATCCTGCTTAGAAATTTGTTGCCTTTTTGAAATTCTACACCTTTAAGCTAGAGCGGCAGCCACAGTTTGGGCCAACAAACCATTCATTTGAAGATGAAACTTTTAGCACACTTGGCTAAGATCCAGTCCTCAACTTGATATTGTTTTGGAGATAACCAGTTGAAATAGTGTCCTTTTATTTTTGTCTAGACTGCCTGAATTTCCCAGAGGCAAGCTAACTTTGGAGTGCTTGCTGAAGGATGGAGACAAGGATCTCATATGCTGGACTAGATCCTTGTCTCTTGATGGTCACTAAAGTCTCCTCCAGCTCAGACTGTTCTGTGAAAACCACCACGCCTCAGATACCACCTCTAAGCTGTCTATTCTTGCTTTCCCACACTGAGAGGATTTTGGTGTCTTTGCCAAAGGCTTACTCCTTCCATGGGTCCTATCAGTAAGTCGTAGAGTGCACGGAGTGGGGGTTTGGTGAAGGAAGTCTGCCTCCTTGGAAGTGATGATGTTCCATCCTTAACAGGAGACATGGTACTGCTGAACAGGCTGGTCATGCTCTGGCAGCTCCTGTGGGCAAAAGCCAAGGGAGAGGTTACGTGCAGGAACCCGAGCTCCACTGTGCAGTGCCCTGACTCCCAACAGTGACATGAGCAGGCCCTGTTGTCCAGGGCACTCTGCTCTCTAAGATGCTCCATGGGAAGACTTCAGTCTCCCGTTCAGCTTCACACCTCAGAGAATAGTGACATCAATGGCAGGATGAACCAGCTGCAGACAGAATATGACATTGCTATGGAGTTTCTCTACATACACCAGTGCCTGAAGTTGTTCCCAGTTGTTCATTCACAGCTGTGTGCAAACAGGCAACAGACACACTGACAACTGACCACAGTCACAGCAGGATTTGCACTTGGGCTTTGCACCAACTCACCTGGTGTGGTACCAAAGAAAATACAACAACGTGCAAACAAGACAGGCAACCAAGATCCTGCCTGCACTTTTCCTACTGCTCTGGAGACCGTCCTGACGTCAGCAGCAAGAGCTGACCTGGTGCCCATTCCCCATATTCCCACAGAGCTCTGCACGTGCTCTCCTGGCATCATCAGCCACAAGTTACTGCCCTGCTGAGGAAATGATGTTGCCCCATTCTGGGCTCACTAATCCAGCAGCTGTGCTCCTCAGAAACATTATCCTTGGCATGGGGCCACGAACAACAATTTTATGTGGAAAGGGTAACTTGCCAGCAAGCTTTAGCAGGTGGGCCTCAAAGGAAAGGTAGGGAGGGAAAAAGGACATTGAACAGCAATGGCAGTGCAAGGTCTGAAGTGTAACCAGAGTCACCACTGAGGCTGTCCAGCAATGAACACAACAATCTCAAACATAAAAGGCCACCCACGAGACAACACATGCCCTGCTGTCCTCAAAGTGTCAAATGCATTCTTCAAAAGAGGGTTAGATGGAATCCCAGTCCAGATCATGCCTGACGTTCCTGCACAGAGAAAGCCTCTCTCCCTCCTTGGTCTCTGTGAAGCTGTTTCTCCTCTCAGACACCTTCCAACACTGTGTGCCTTTGCCAACCCACACAACAGTTCCCTGATCCATGACCAAACTTGATCAGGACACTGGTCTTACATCCTTTCTTCAAGAATGTTCATGCTGAAGAAATGCCTTGTCTCTCTTCCTTATTTTACCTCTTTGCCCAGGAAATAAAAAAACCCTCAGCATCCAACAGTCATGTTAATCAGTGAGATAAATGAACAGGCAGATGTACACACACACACTCGGGCACAGCGTCTCCTCATACTACCAGATTAAGCCAAGAGGGAAGAAAGACAAAGAAGAATTAAAATACTGCACTCCAGTTTACTGCTTCTCCCACTGACAAACCAGAGGCCTGGGACATACCCCAACCCTTTCTGACACACACAACACACACACTCAGAAAATTAAGTTTTCCCCTCTCTTTCTCTCCTCAGCTGCTGCAACCAGCCTCCTGATCCAACTCACATCATGCCTAAAATGTATAGCTCTCTGAAGGAAAAATGCTCCTACCACTCACTGACAAGGAATTTCCATTTTATGGACAAACAGGAGTAATTTCAGAATGTCAACAGAAGCTTGGTGTCTGACTGCCTATGCTCTCTGACCCAGAGATTCTGGTGACAGTACAGGTATCCTCCTGCTGCTGCTGCTCAGAGCTGCTGAAAACTCTCCTGGGGGCTTGTGCAACACAGGACCAGCACAGACTCAGTGCTGTCTGCTCCCCTCAGATCCCTCTGCCTGCCTCACTGCAGCACCCCAACAAGACAAAAATGCTTGGCAGGAACACAGATTTTAAAACTGAAGCAGGAAATAAAACCTGTGCAGGGGTACCCTGCCATTCTCCCAAGACTTTGGGCCCTGACTTGCCCCGAGCCCACTTGCCCACATCCAGCATTTGTCACACACACCTTTTATTGCAGCGAATAGGGGGCTGATTACTCCAATCAGCAGTGGAGTAATCAGAGCTCTCCTCCATCTGCATCTCAGTTTCTCAGCCAAGCAGCTCTAGATTTATTCCTTCACCACTAGGATTGCTTTTTACGAGAACAAAACCACGCGAGCACCATAAATCTCTCACACCTCCTGCCCGTGTGTGTGTGTGTGCATACACAAAAAGTGAGCAAATCCACAGAGCAGGATGGACAGATCTTTTGTGGCAGGCAGAGCAGACCAGGAGCACTGGCCAGCCCACCCTTTCCTCCAAAAGCAGCCAAAAAAAGGCTCTCGAGGTAGCTTGTCAGGTACCTGAGACCAGGTCCTTTCAATGAGAAAAGAGGGAGAATCTGGACTCTTTTGACCAAACATCCCTTCTACAGAGCACTGGTGCTGTCTCTGGGATGCTGCACTGATGATTTCTNACCAGCTGCAGACAGAATATGACATTGCTATGGAGTTTCTCTACATACACCAGTGCCTGAAGTTGTTCCCAGTTGTTCATTCACAGCTGTGTGCAAACAGGCAACAGACACACTGACAACTGACCACAGTCACAGCAGGATTTGCACTTGGGCTTTGCACCAACTCACCTGGTGTGGTACCAAAGAAAATACAACAACGTGCAAACAAGACAGGCAACCAAGATCCTGCCTGCACTTTTCCTACTGCTCTGGAGACCGTCCTGACGTCAGCAGCAAGAGCTGACCTGGTGCCCATTCCCCATATTCCCACAGAGCTCTGCACGTGCTCTCCTGGCATCATCAGCCACAAGTTACTGCCCTGCTGAGGAAATGATGTTGCCCCATTCTGGGCTCACTAATCCAGCAGCTGTGCTCCTCAGAAACATTATCCTTGGCATGGGGCCACGAACAACAATTTTATGTGGAAAGGGTAACTTGCCAGCAAGCTTTAGCAGGTGGGCCTCAAAGGAAAGGTAGGGAGGGAAAAAGGACATGCAACAGCAATGGCAGTGCAAGGTCTGAAGTGTAACCAGAGTCACCACTGAGGCTGTCCAGCAATGAACACAACAATCTCAAACATAAAAGGCCACCCACGAGACAACACATGCCCTGCTGTCCTCAAAGTGTCAAATGCATTCTTCAAAAGAGGGTTAGATGGAATCCCAGTCCAGATCATGCCTGACGTTCCTGCACAGAGAAAGCCTCTCTCCCTCCTTGGTCTCTGTGAAGCTGTTTCTCCTCTCAGACACCTTCCAACACTGTGTGCCTTTGCCAACCCACACAACAGTTCCCTGATCCATGACCAAACTTGATCAGGACACTGGTCTTACATCCTTTCTTCAAGAATGTTCATGCTGAAGAAATGCCTTGTCTCTCTTCCTTATTTTACCTCTTTGCCCAGGAAATAAAAAAACCCTCAGCATCCAACAGTCATGTTAATCAGTGAGATAAATGAACAGGCAGATGTACACACACACACTCGGGCACAGCGTCTCCTCATACTACCAGATTAAGCCAAGAGGGAAGAAAGACAAAGAAGAATTAAAATACTGCACTCCAGTTTACTGCTTCTCCCACTGACAAACCAGAGGCCTGGGACATACCCCAACCCTTTCTGACACACACAACACACACACTCAGAAAATTAAGTTTTCCCCTCTCTTTCTCTCCTCAGCTGCTGCAACCAGCCTCCTGATCCAACTCACATCATGCCTAAAATGTATAGCTCTCTGAAGGAAAAATGCTCCTACCACTCACTGACAAGGAATTTCCATTTTATGGACAAACAGGAGTAATTTCAGAATGTCAACAGAAGCTTGGTGTCTGACTGCCTATGCTCTCTGACCCAGAGATTCTGGTGACAGTACAGGTATCCTCCTGCTGCTGCTGCTCAGAGCTGCTGAAAACTCTCCTGGGGGCTTGTGCAACACAGGACCAGCACAGACTCAGTGCTGTCTGCTCCCCTCAGATCCCTCTGCCTGCCTCACTGCAGCACCCCAACAAGACAAAAATGCTTGGCAGGAACACAGATTTTAAAACTGAAGCAGGAAATAAAACCTGTGCAGGGGTACCCTGCCATTCTCCCAAGACTTTGGGCCCTGACTTGCCCCGAGCCCACTTGCCCACATCCAGCATTTGTCACACACACCTTTTATTGCAGCGAATAGGGGGCTGATTACTCCAATCAGCAGTGGAGTAATCAGAGCTCTCCTCCATCTGCATCTCAGTTTCTCAGCCAAGCAGCTCTAGATTTATTCCTTCACCACTAGGATTGCTTTTTACGAGAACAAAACCACGCGAGCACCATAAATCTCTCACACCTCCTGCCCGTGTGTGTGTGTGTGCATACACAAAAAGTGAGCAAATCCACAGAGCAGGATGGACAGATCTTTTGTGGCAGGCAGAGCAGACCAGGAGCACTGGCCAGCCCACCCTTTCCTCCAAAAGCAGCCAAAAAAAGGCTCTCGAGGTAGCTTGTCAGGTACCTGAGACCAGGTCCTTTCAATGAGAAAAGAGGGAGAATCTGGACTCTTTTGACCAAACATCCCTTCTACAGAGCACTGGTGCTGTCTCTGGGATGCTGCACTGATGATTTCTACTTTCCTCTGGCAATGCAGAGGGTCCCCTGATGTCTGAACAGTGAAATTTCTCGTTTGGAAGCTTCTGCTCAGACTCCACAGCGCTGCTGATTTATAACCCTGCAGCAAGCAGAGAAACAGCACAAACAGCCGGGCTGGTGTGTATTGCCTCAGCTCTGCTCCCCGCCCTTTGTCTTGGAGATGCAGGAACAAAGCAAAGCCTCAGAGAAGGGGCGGGGAGAAGAAATCCGAGTTGCACAAGCCGTGGGTCAGACGACTGAGCTGGCTGGGCAGGGCTCTGCCTGCGAGGCTGGGCCCAGGCAGGAAGGAGGGATTCGCCCCAGAACCAGCACGGAGTTGGTCCTGCCTTGGCACTCATTAGGACTCTGGACAAGTCAAATACTCCTAATGGCCAAGCACAGGCACTGAGAGGGCTGGGAGTCAGGCCTGGTGCTGCAGTGGTCTGACAAGTTCAGGACACTTGATATCTATCAGGCCTTCCTCAAAGAGACTCCTCCGAAAGATGCAGCCCTGAACCCACATTCAGAGCCTTGACACACCTACAGTACCAAGCTGAGGGAAGCTCCAGGAAAGAGTCAGAGATGAGCTCCCTGTGGATGTTTTCAAGGATCTGCAATTATCTCCAGAACCCACCAGTGGTTGCGCAAAACCCACAGCCCACCCAGCAGTCTCTGCTGGGGTGGTCTGCACATTGGCAGCTGCGGCACTGCACCTCAGATGGCAGAGAACCGGCATAGAAGGCACTTCCCAGCCACTGCTGTCCCATCTGCCTGGGCCAGCCAGCACTCCAGGCACACCCCCATCCCTCTGCCCTGGAGGGAATCAGCTACACGGTTCTTCAGGGCAAGTTGTCAGGCCCCTGAGGCCAGTAACGGGCTTCAAGGACCCCGCCCAGCCTGCCCTAAGGAGCAGAGAAAACACAAGCTGCAATAAGACATGAGCCATTGTGACTATCTTGGTGGCTGCATCAGTGGCATCCTCAGCTCAGACACCTGTTGCCCAGTACTGAGATAACTGTAGTGTTCCTCCAGTGCTTCGTTCTCCTCTGAAGTCCATTTTTAACTTGTAAGTTCCTTAAATAAACTGCAAACCCTCCAAGTTTGCTTTTCTAAGCAGAATTGCCAAAAATATCATACTATTCTCTGCTTAAAAGCCAGGTGACCTGATGACAGCAGCCAGAGGGCATCTGTCCCAAATTACAGCTTCCCTTCAGTCACTTCTTTATTGCCAGACATGGAAATGGGATGGCTCCAAACAGTCTCAGCATCTCCTCCAACACGGGACCTTAACAGCACATGCAACTCCTGTGCATGAGGGAGCCTGCACTGGCTCCAAGCCATGCAAACTCCCCTGAGCACCTCCAGCACACATGCACAGGATGTGAACAGGCATCAGGCCCCATACGAAGGGTGCAGGGCCTGCCTTGGCAGTAGGGAAGACAAGCTCTCTTTCTCAGCTCTAAGCAGGCCCTACTCCCCTTCGTTCCCTGCAGTGCAGAAGCCAAGGCAAACAGACACCATACCTTCACTCACTGCTTGCTGGCCAGAGCTTCACCACCCTCTGAAGCACTACAGCAGCAACGATCTGCTCAGCACCAACAAACTCACTGCAGCACAGCTGGCAGAACAGCCATGGCTGTTGAGGGGTGGGGAGCTGGAGTCTGAAGCTTCAGGACCACAGCTTGTGCTCCAGGAACCCATTGCACTCTGCTGCTTAATTAAATCTACAAACTTGTTAGAGCTCTAGGCCAGTGCAGTGGCCTATAAGTACTGCCTGATCCCATTTTATTTCTCAACCTGCTCTTTCTTCTTTCATGAAGCTTCAGGGCTCTTGCAAAGTTGTTCCCTTGTTTCCCCAAGCTCAGTGTGCTGCATGCCATAAACCACACCACTCTACACAGCTAAATTATTAAGAATCACACAGCATAGCAAGAGGCCGTAAGGTTAATGCTTCCCACAGTGCCCCTCTAGACTATGTAGCCTTGGGGTTTCTCACCCGTAGCAAACACTAAGTGCACAAGTTATTCAAAGGCTTGGGCAGGACCACAGCAGTTACCCTGAATTCAGGGCTCAGCGTGCCACAAACAGATGTGGCAGCACTAGCTCCACCCTCCAAGCCCCTGGTATGCTCCTCTCCATGGGCAAAAGGAGAGGGGTAGGCAGGGAGCCCATCCAGCATCACCTCCCCATCTCTTCACCTCAGTGCTCATGGCGAGAACATCACAGACACAGCTGCTTCTAATGCTCCCCCTGATGCTCTTCTGGAGGTGCCTTTAGGTAAGTGCTCAAGCTGCCCCATCCCTGGGCTTCTCCTAAGAGCTGTACACTACTTACCTGAGGTAAGTTCCTGGGATTCAAAGTAATGCATGTGGCTCCTATGGAGCAGAAAGACAGAGATGTTGCATGGTTGGCCTCTGCACTGCTCCATTCCCTGGAGCAGAATCACATCCTATTTTCCCCTGTGATCAGAGGGGCAATCTCCTGTCCTTCTAAGCCTGATGAACTATCAAAACATAGCAGTTCTGGGGATCTGCCTGTGTGATCCAAAACTAGCAAGTGCTCGTAAGTCCTTCATTAGTGCAACAGCTTGAACAAATATGCATGTGGATTCTGAAAGAAAACCAGGCCAGTTGCTGGTGCCAGCAGGCAGCTCCCAGTTCCATAGGGATGTTGTGACAGCTCACAAGTTCCAGTGGTGGTTCACAATGCTGCAGGCTGATTGCATTTGTTTTTCTAGCTAAGAAAGGCCTGGGGTATCCTGTGCTCACAACTGACAATGAAGCACAGATCCAGTCAGAAACCCCGGGTCACAACACACAGCCCCTCTCCACACTGGAAAAATTCTGCCTTCAATTTTCATTCTGAATGATTGCCCTAAGCCCTAATCAGCACAGTCATGTGAAAGGCTGAGACCTGAACAAGTTGCAAGAGGCAGAAAATGAATGGAGACTCTGCAGCTATTACAGTCCTGTAATTCTGGAAATGCAGCTTATTCCCAGCTAATTGGTACAAGACTTGAGATCAACAGAAACAAGTATTTCCGTAACAAGTGTGCAGGAGAGAGCTCCAAGCCCCACACCTCACATACAGCAGGGACAAAACAGAGCTCCCCTGCAATTGTTAAGTCTCAAAACCAGCACTTGGCAAGGAGAAGAGCAAATTCGGAAGAGGTGCTCCTCAGAACAGTCATCAGGTACAACTGGGACACATCTTTGCTGGCTCTCCCCTCAAGTACTGGCATTGGCTGTGCCTAAACTTGTAATTTAGAGAGAAGCCCCTCAGCAGGATGTCTCCTGTTTGCTGATCCCCACAGCAGTTCTGCATTCTGACCTGTTCATCAAGTTGTTCCTGCTGACCATCCTCAGGAAGCCAGTTGGATCAGTCATTGAGTTCAGCTTGTTATTCATCTCCTCAAACTGCTGGTCCATAATATCCCCAGCTTCACTCTCCGTCTCGCTGCTGGCACAGGCTCTGCAAGGGAACAGTGAGATGAAGGGGTCGTTGATGCAAGACAGAGCAACAGCTTGATGACAAATGCTTCGTCAGTTTGAGAGAAAATGTTTTTCAAACACAAATGCTAATGGCAAATTTTCCCTGGCTGCATCACCTCCTTCTGTCAGGCACACCAGAGAGTACCAGCTCCATCTCCTCCTCCTCCATGGTTTAATGAGTGGCACACACAGATGGAAGTGCAGGACAGAAGGGCAACAAGGATGGTGAAAGGACTGGAGCACAAGCCCCACAAGGAGCAGCTGAGGGAGCTGGGGGTGTTCAGCATGGAGAAGAGGAGGCTCAGGGGAGACTTCGTCCCTCTCTACAACGGCCTGAAGGAGGTAGCCAGGTGGGGGTTGGACTCTTCTCTCAGGCTACCAGTGACAGAACAAGAGGACATAGTCTCAAACTACATCAGGGGAAGTTCAGACTGGGTGTTAGGACAAAATTCTTCACTGAGTGATTTGCCATTGGAATGGGCTGCCCAGGGAGGTGGTGGAGTCACTGTCCCTGGAAGTGTTTAAAAAGACACTGGATGAGGCACTTAGTGCCAGGGTTTAGCTGCTTAGATGGTGTTGGGTAATAGGTTGGACTTGATGATCTCAGAGGTCTTTTCCAACACTTAATTTTGTGATTCTCTGTGATTCTGTGACCCAAATGCCAGGCATTGCAGGTAGGGACTTCCAAAGCTGTAGCACAACACTGAAAAACTCAGTTTGCAGGAAACACCACCTCAGCCCCTGATTTGCCTAAGAACACATGTGAGCTCATCCTTTTCAGATTTCCACAACAACTTCAAGCTCTTTATACTTCCTTCACTGGCAAATTGTGACATAGCAGAGGGAGCTGTGCTGCTACTCCTGTTATACAAAGAGGGAAAGCACAGAACAATTTCCTCTATCAATGCTACAAGCACAGCAGCAATACAGAGAAAGAGCCCAACAGTTCTAAATTTCCCATCTCCTGACATTAATATCTAAATTTTCTTGATGCAGATTTTCCATCTAATTGCTCTTAGTATTTTGTCTTCTTTGTAAAAGCAGAAAGCAAACAACTACAGTACGTGCATTTTTAACAACCTTTAATCTAGTAAATAATTTGCATATTATGACTGTGCTGGTTCTAGCCAGAACAGGGCTAATTCTCGCAGTAGCCGGGAGGGGGCATGGCCAGGACCCTGACGTTACTCTCTTCCACCTCCTGTCGCTGGCAGGGGAAAGGGACTCTTCTGGGGAGACGAGGTTCCTTCCTGGCTCGGTGGGGTGGGCTGGAGACAGGGGTGAGGGAGGGCGGGGTGGAGGGAGAGACTGCGGGTTGGGCTCAGTGAGCATTTTGCAAGTGAATCACTCTCTCTTTTGTACACTTTTGTTATTAATATTGTTGCTGTTGCCATTTCCAGTAAGTTGTTCTTATCTCAACTCGTGATCTTCACCTTTTGTGCCTCCAATTTTGCTCTCCATCCCCCTGGTAGAGAGGCAAGGGGAGGGGGAGTGAGCTCGGTTTGGAGCTAATGAGAGACCTAAACTGAGGAGTACCATTCCTAATCCATGACAATGGCACATCACATTTGTACACTTCGAATTTGTACACTTAGGCTACCTACTGAATTCTCCTCATTTCTGTTTCCTTTTCTGTTCCTGACAGTTTGGAGCTCCTCCTCAAGGGACTGTTCCCAATCAAGAGCACAGGAATTAAACGAACACAAACACATACTTGTGCAGGTGATTAGAGCTGTCTCTCTGTTGCTGTATGGACCATGGATATTTTGTAAGTTTACTTCCAGGTCAGTATCAAAACTCTTGAGTTTATGAACCCAAGAGTGCAGGTCACATGCTCTCCCTATAGAATGGAGTCTGCTCAACACAAGTTCAACAGGCTTTAAAATCCCTCACACTTTTTTTTTTTGCAAGAATGCATTACTTTTTAGTTTAGTTAGACCAGCTGAAAGGAACTTTTTCTAGCAGTGTGGAACTGACCACCAAAGCAAAGTCCTCATGAGACACCTCGTGTGCTGTGGAGACACAGCAGTGCCTCTAACCCTGCTCTCAGCAGCACCGATGGCAACGATTCTCCAACCTGAACCCCACAGCACACAGAGGCAGGGCACTCCAGCAAGCCAGGGAGGGACCAGCCAGTCAGACACAAGTTTCCCCAAGTGTGCTGTGCATATTCACACCCTGCTGTTCTCTGGGGCTGGGGCTCTGGGGGCTGAGCACAGTCAGCAGGGCTGGAGAGGGTAAGCACTCAATCCACGTGAGGAAAGAGTTTCAAAGCAGAACATGATGTTCGCCCACATGGGACAGCCAAGATTTGTCTGCTTAATTCCCTGTACATAATTTTAAAGTGAGGAAAGACTTTCTGCCTGTGATCATACCACACCAGTCCAAGGATCTTGGAGACAAGCATTAAGTCCAGAATCCTTAACCAAAAACGCACCCATAAAAGTGAGGAAGAAAGTAACCTCTCAGTAAACTAGAAACTCATCCCAGAACCTAAAGACTGAAGATTGCCTTTGCCAGAAGGAGAATCTGTGGTAACAAATGGTTAATGGAGCTGAAAACTGTATCTGCAAAACTGCTACATGAGGCCAAACTGCAGATTTGGGTTGTGTATCTGCATGTCTGAAGGGTAAGACTCAACAACCAACATGTCATCTCCTCAATCACAGAATGGCTTTGTTCACAATTCTCAGTGCTGCAGAAAAATGCAAAACATTCAAAGGAGGACTTGGTACAGAAAGTAAAGAAACTTGGTAAAGACACATGGCAAAGAAAAAGGGTATAACCTCAAAGATCCAGTGCCTCCACTCCCCCCAGTTCTGGGGGCTAGGTAAGAAATCCATTTGCATTCACATCCATTTATGTGTCCTTCACAGCCAGTGCTACTAATGGATCTCCAGTCAGGGGCACTCGTAAAACAAGGTGAACAGATGCCACATCCTGATGATCAGCTGAACACATGAGGACAGGGACATCCCCAGTTCTGCTTTTCAGACAGAAGCATTCACAGAAAAACTACTTGTAAAGGTCAGGATAGAAACTATTTTCATACTCATCCAATCACTAAATCAAACCAAACACCACGACAGATCATGAGATGGAGTATAAATAAGCAGAAAAACCCAACTTGTAATAAATCCGCAGGTTAAAAAAAATAAGAAAGCATAGCTGTGGGACCTATCTGAGTAATGGATTGCAGTAAGGTTCCTCCCTCTTTGCTGACATTCATCACACAGATTAATTCACTCTAAATTATTTACTCAGCCATAGCCACAAGGGAACATATTGCAGGGGGGTGGAATTCCTACGGTACTTTCAGTTTTTCAAAGCAAATTGAAAGTTGAAAGAAAATTAATTACACTGGAAACTGTAAGCAGGATGAAATCTGGCCATACACAGTCAGACATGGCACCTGCCCCCGCATACAATCTATACATTCACCACGAAGCCTGTGGGTTCTGACCTCACCTGCATGTACACAGGGTTAACTGGCAGTAAAAGAGTCACGGATACAGAAACAAAGCCATTTCTTTGCTGCTGCACTGAGAATTTGCCCCTTCTCTGACTCTCAGTCCTCAGACTTCTCAGCCAATCAGCTCCTCCCAGACTGCTCTAAATTCAGGTGGGAGAGTGGAAGGAGGATGCCAGAGCCCCCAGCTCACCGTGTGTAGTAGGAATCCACGCCCAGAGCCTCCCGCACGCTGGAGATGTGCTGCTCCAGCGCCGAGGCCGTCAGGGCCTGCAGGGACACACTGCTGGCCTCGGGGAAGTCACCACCAGCTTCTGCCAGGCTGTCACCCAGATAATACTCGTGGAATTTCAGAATTCCTGCAAGGCACCAGAACCAGGAGGTTATTTCTGTAGGGCAGGAACAGTGCTGCCAGCAGCTGTCTAAGCACAGAGCCAAGCACTGGGTATTCCCAGCACAACTGGAGCAAAGTGTTCTGCCCCAAGGCTTCAGTGGACTTTTCCAGCATTGCCAGACTTGCTTTTAAAATCTGGGTTTGTACTTTGCAGATAATGGCTCAAAGGTACAAAGGCAGAAGAGAGCTTTAACAAATGCTCTGAATGCCTTTGCTATTGCAGCACTCATATACATTATAAACCAGATCTTCCATACAAGCTCCTACCAGAGTAATTCACATTTCAAAAGATGCACATGAAAAATACCTATTAACAATCTCTGACAACATCAACTGAACACACAAGGCTCAAATGCTGAACAAGAGCATTGTTATTACAGCAGAATCTCCTCGCATCATACACAGATTTCTCATTTCACACATATGCATGAATATATATTCTGTAAGAAGAAAGAAGATTGATAAAGCACAGTAACTTATTGAAAGATGGCATTTCACAACAGGTAAACTAGATAAAGGCCACTCACTGTTTTCCTGAGAATTCAACTCCTACTGCAGATAAAACCTTCCTTCCCTCAGACTGGTCTATCCTTCCTGATGTAATTAATTCTGCAGCCTGTGATCAACAGTAAAAGGCTGCTCTGGATGCCTTGGCAGCATCAATTATTAAACTAATTAGGAAGAGTGGAAGAACAAAGAATAAAGCAACTCCTCCTGCAGCAAACACAGCGACCATCGAGAGGCTCTGAGGGTTCCACCTCTGGAACCCTGGGCTGCCACCGAGGCTGTGCTGGAGTCACCACTGAGGAGCTCCCAGCAAAGCTTCTTGAGCACACCTCCTGAAGCACCAAGCCCCTCTCCTTCTCATCACCTGACAGAACCTTCAAAGAGGCAGTCACAAACCCACAGGCTTGAAGATTGCAACCACTTTTATACAAGACACAGTTTGGGCAAACAAGAGACTGATCATGAAGACCAGCAGCAAACCCTGCACATAATTTTAATAAGCTTAGCTTCATAGTGATATTGTAGAATTACTGGCATTTTATTGTGCAAACTACAGGCCTGAAGAACCAATTAGTGACTGGATGCATAGCAAGACAGTCCCACCTTACACTCAAACATGCAACATGGCAAAACACCCCCAAAAAGCATCTCTTCCAACCTCTGTCATCCCATCTAAGTCAAGCATATGTGAGTGTTTGCTTCCCTTCCCAAAGCATTTTTTTTGTGCAATCTAGTGCTTTTTATCTCTTTAGCTTTGTCATGGTGAAGGGTTGCAATTATTAAATTACATCCAGAAAGAACTCCTCAAAATTTACAGTCATCACTTTATTAGATAATGAACAACAGCTGTCTGCAAAAAGCAACCCTCTTCCAATTCATCCTCCTTGCTCGTCTGTCATAAGTGTTTCCACACTCATGTGAGGATCAGGCAGTCCAATGGCATAGCAGGAAGTGAGAATGCCCTTCTGTTTTCTGCAATCCACTTCAGTGAATAAATGTCAAAAGCTTTTGGAAGGATAAAGCATAAAAATATAATTAAAGTAGGGATTTTTATGTAGAGAAGATTCTCATAGAGTCAACGCACTTGGAATCTCATTACTGCTCTGCTCTGCCCTGTGGGAAACATACACAGATTGAAGGTTGGAAAATGAAAATGTTAAGCACATGAAACATTTCCATGTCCAGGTGAGCATCAAAGCCCTGAAAAAGCACATCTGTGTCATTATTTCTGTGGCTATGCCGTAGTTTTTAGTCTATTCCACTTTTAAGGTACTAGATGGAAATTTTTCCCTCCAACATTTACACTGGTCCCAAATTTATTTCTAGCTACAGATAGTACAATTCTCTCTTTGCAATGTCTGTTCCCAGGCTCTCATGTCCACAAGGAGCTCACCTGTCCCAGGAGCCAGCAGCCAGCTGTACAGATAACCTGCAGCAAGTGAGTAATAGAGAACAAGTCCCCTCTGGCCATTCACAGTCTCCAAAACCTGGTCAAGGGTCACTGGAGAATAGGGATCCGAGTCCTGCTGCCCAGTCTGACGTTCCACGAGCAGGTCAGCAAATGCCCTCGTTCGTCCTCTCTCTGCTACTGCCAACGCCTCATCATGGTGACCTGAAAAGACAAAGCCATCTCTCAGACCTGGCACTGTGTCTGCAGCGCCACGTGCAAGGACAGGGACAGCTGCTATTCCAACCCCAGCTGAACCCTGGGGAAGCAGGGTCACTTATTTCCCAAAAAAGCAGTCCCTGCACTGGAATACAGTCCTACAGATCATCTCTGCTGCAGACACAACACATTGTCACAGAAAGGCAAACCAATGGAGGAAGCAAGGAAGAAGAACCAAAGGTACTCAAAACCCAAAGCCAAAACTCAAACCCCATATTGCTGTCCTGGCACAGAAATACTGTGCTGTGACAGACAGCTGAGGAGCAAAGGACATAATGTCATTTGCCCTCCTGCAGCTCTTGGCATGAGCCTGAGCTGAGCCTCCCCCAGCATCCGCAGGCATGTCTTACCCAGACTAACAAGCACTCACTGCAGGGCCTGATAGGAGGATGTCTGCAGGTCGAAGAGTGACAGCTTGTAATCTGTGCTCAGCTGCACCTCATGCCGGATGGTTTCAAACAGTGCAGAGGCCTGGTAGAGCTGGGAGGGAAAACAGGCACAGTGACTTCCCTACAGACACAGCACAACGCTGGGAAAGGAGGAGGATCCAGTGCCAGCATCCCCTCCAGCAGGGAAGGTCTGGCTCACTCTCCCAAGGACACACCAGACATTTCCTTCCCTGGGAGGACAGGAATGATCCAAAGGGCTTGGATGACACAAGCCCTCTCAGCATGGGGCAGACCATGGTATACCTGGTGCTGGGACTCCTCCAGGTTTCCACTCGCCCACAGGGAGAGGCCAAGGCCATGACGGATTTTTGCTTCATCTTCTCTGCGTCCCAGCTGCTCTGCCAGCCTCAGTCCTGAAAAGGAGCCAGTGAGAGAGTGCCAGAAGGGAGAAGGGGCTGTGGCAGCCTGGCAGGCTGTAGCCTCAGTCCCACAGGGCTTCTGTGCAGGGTCAGCTGTGGAGCTGCCCGTGCTGGGATGGCAAGCAGGGCAGGGACAGCACCAGGACAGTGAGCGAGGCAGCACCAGTGCCAGGCAGCTGCTGCCAGTCTTTGCACTGGCACCCATGTGAGAGGTGCATCAGAGAGACAGACATTTCCATGGACCAAGACCTCCATAAGCAAAGTTAAGGTGCCATCCCCTAAGATACACTCAGTAAGTCCCTACCAGGAAGTTCAACTTTTAAACTCTAAAAGCCACACAAACTAACAAAATCACACTGAGTTGCCAAACACTGACAGAAAACTGACTTCTTTACACATTACCAGCTCGTTTCCTATCAGCTCTCCCCAACCTTCTGGCAGGCTCTGCACAGTTTACATGCTGAGCCAGAGCAGAGGGCAGGGGCCTGGCCTGAACTACCTAGAACTCAGTTCACCTCCAGCAGCACCTTCTGTGTTGTGCCTGCTTCCACCATGCTCCAAGCCTCTCACCTCCATGGTCCCTGCTGACAACAGGGACATGTCCTCTGAGGCACCTCATGTTTCCCCAGGTCTGGAGAGAAGGGTCCTTCCTATCACCATGCAGCTCAGCATTAGCTAGCATTCCCAGGCTTTGCAGGAATTCTGTGGCACACCAGGAGAAGGAGCTGTGTCTCATTTCTATTTTCCAACACATGTTGGAATCCTGCCAAGATCCATTTCAGGAAAACCAGGCTAACTGATGTAATTAATCCTTCAGCCTCTAGCTTCACACACTCCATACTTCAGACACTGCTCATCTGCTCCATCAGAGCCCACACCTTCATCAGCTGCTGCCCACATGCTGAAAGCCCTTGCAGCAGCACAACTCCCAGGCCAGTGCTGGCCTGGTGCTCAGCAGTAGCAGATGGCTTCTGGACTCAGGCTGAACCTCCATCACCTCCCTATCAAACACCACTTGTTTTCACTCAGACTTTAGAGGACACTCACCTACCCGGTCCCACTCCCAGGTGAACAGAAAAGCCAGGTGGCTACCAGCAAGGCATATATCAGTTTGAGACCTCTCAGGATCTCGGGACCTCTCAGGATCAGAGAGGTCCATCAGGATCCCCCTGTGGTTTTCCCAGAGCCAGTTCCTGGAATGCCATGCTGTTTATAAAGAAGTTTTACACCTTCTAGGCTCAGGCAGAAACGAGCTTTACAAAGAGATTATGCCAGTTAAGAGTCTAGATTCATGCTCTGAGGCAGCTGAGATGCCCCCAGGAAGGCACAGATCATGCTTTGTCTGCAGGACATCAGGAGGGCCCAACTGAGATGGTGTGATGACCATCAGCCCCTTGGACAGGTACTCACACAGATGCTCAGCAGTCGCTATGGATGTCTGCAAGAGCTTCTGCATTAAAGGCCACTATCAAACACACCCTCTTAGTGGCATATGCTCACAGTATTTCACTTCTCCATGTCTTCTGGTCTCCCTTCCACTTCTCTGACCCTACCACTGCATGCTCTGTTGTGTAACTAAGCCTCTTACCTTCCTGCAGGTACATCACAGCCTGAGAGTAGTTCTGCAAAGCATGATGAGTCCTCCCCAGGCTGCTGTAAGACACAGTTTTGGCTACAAGGTCGTTCATTTGTGCTGCAATGCTGAGGTGCTGCTCCTGATAAACCACCGCCCTCTCGTAGGTGCCCAAGGACTCGTAGGTCAGGCCCAGGTTGCCGTAGGCCCGGCCTTGGCCAGCAGGGTTGTTGGTCTCCTCGGCGATTTGCAGGTCCAGCTGGTGGAACTGCAGGGCGGTCTCGTACTCGCCCATCTGCTGGTAGACCCCACCCAGGCCACAGGCAGCGTCGCTCTCCACGACCCGGTCCTTCATGTCCCGAGCGATGCTCAGCTGCCGCTCCAGGCAGGAGATGGCTTGCTCATAGTTCCCCAGCTGGCTGTGCAGGCTGCCCAGCTCCCCATAGGCCTGGGCTTTGTTAAATGCCTCCCCCAGCTCATGTGCCACTACAAGCCTCTTCTCAAAGCACACCAGAGCCTGCTGCAAACTTCCCATAGCCCTACAAGGGAAGAAAACAGCAGTGTTTATTTTCCCAGTATGTCCTTGAGAGAAGATGTTCTGTCATTTCCCCTGGAGGCCAGCTCAGACCTTTCGGGCAGAGACAAATGCTCCCCTCAAGAGACATCTCTAGCACCGACAAATCAAGTTCCTCCTCTTGCCACCCCATAAACTTTTCCTCTCCTCTGAGCAGAGCAACACCAGCTTCATTGTTTGAGCTGGCAGCACATTCCTCAGCACCCAGAGGATGCTCTAATCCGCTCCTGAGCCACATCTCTGTGCGTAAGTGCAATGGCCACCAAACACATCCCATCACAACACATCACATCTGTCTGTACTTGTACTACACTGGCATTAGACACACGTCCAGCTCCTTACCTGTGCCCACTGCCCAAGCTTCGGTAGGCTTTTGCCTGATCTTGCATACGGTTCAAGCTTTGAGCCACAGACAGGTACTGTTCATAATACTTTATAGCTTCCTCAAAATCTCCCAGAGCCTCATAACAATCTCCCAGGTTCCCATAAGCTCGTCCCCGATCCAGCACGGATTCATTCCCACTGAGCTGCTGCAGCATGGCCAGCTGCTGTTCAAAGTAGCCAAT
>WEIV01009474.1:6312-29842 GCA_013390005.1 Calyptomena viridis
TGATGAATCAAGGCTCACAGAGGATCAGAACCAGCAGTAAGACAGGCAAATATGGCATTTGGAAACAAGATTTTAGGTCAAGTCATTTACCATAGAGTCAGGTCTTAAGCTAACACTGGAATATGTATTGTGCAACAGAGCATGAGCTACAGATATATGGGTACCAACAAAAAAGCAGTCTCTTACCAGTGCAGAAATATATTAAACATGTAGTTCTGGAAGAATAGCAGCCATTGTAAAATAATTTAGACCATGAGACTATGTCTTTCTGACAAAATGGGAAAGCTTATAGGATTAAATTCAGTACAATACATATTACACTAAAAATTCATTTGGTCTAAGTATTAAAAAATAGCTAATTTGCAGAATAAAATTTATTCCTTGACTTTCTTGATAAGAAAAGAACAGAAATCTAAACGCTAAATTTTAATTTGAGTTACGTTTGCCCGTATTTTGATTGCTCATCTATATCTTTTAATTTAATGACAGAATGTTTGCTTTGCATCATGCCCCAGTCTGCATTTGCACACCCCTCAAGAATATTATGGGAAAAGACAAGAAAAGAAAAAAAAAAAGGCACTCTTAGCCATCAGCAAAACCTATTTAGTTCACCAAATTAAAAAAAAAGAATAGAATTAGATCATTTGGTATGGTCACCAGCAAGCAAATGGAAAGACTGAACCCTGCACAAGGAATAAGTGAGGCTCAGCATTATTCATAACCTTGCTATGTCAGGTGCACTACAAACATAAGGCAATGTGACTGATGTACAATAACCTGAAGGATCACTTGTGCCAGCAAGGGATTTGATGTGGTTTTACCAGATCAATCTCAGAATATTTCAGTGCTTCCACACATTTCTACAAGACATGTTGGCTGTGGCAAGAAGGAGGTGGTTTTTGTGGAACTCCTCTTCACTAATCCCAAAGAAGCTGAATATTAAATTCCCTGCAAGTTGCAGTCTTTTCCGGGTTGTTGGTGCTGCTTCTGATCCTGCAATAAATACAGTGACAATGAGTTAAGCAGAGAGTGTAACCCGAGGGAGAGAAGAGATTTTCAGCCTCCTCTAGGAAAGCCAGATAGATGGCTGTGTGACACAGGCAGGTCACAAAGTGACTGTGGTGCAACAGGAAAGCTTTTACAGAAGGAATAAAGCATCTTTCAGTGCTAGGTATGCAAATGGAAGTCTCCAGGCTTAAACTGGGCATGGCTTGGAATTAGGACACGGAACAAAAATTTCAGTGGAGGAAGACATGATTTACTGGCACACCTAATGGTTCAAGGATATTGCAGGTGATGAATAAGGACCAAGTAGAACAGTGGTGGAATGATTCTGGAGGTAATTGATAACTGGGGGACTCAAAGAGGCAGCAGAGAACTGGGTCTACCAGAAACTAACCTCTGCCCCTCATCCTAAAATGTTAGGACACATTTTAATTCTGTACAAGAAGATCATGGCAGAATATAGCATACTGATATGCTTTCTCCCCAAAATCGTGATCACTCAAGCTTTTCATAGTACACTTATCCTTCTGCTTCCCAATTTCAGTCACTGTTGTTCATATAACAAGCAAAAGTAATGAGATATGAAAAGACAGGAACGGGTGCATAAGGAACAGTCTGCTAACTGAAGACCTAACAGTTATATTTGGGAGCCAAGTATTTGCAGTGCACTGAGCACACAGTACTGGATGTTTCATTTTTATCACAGATCAGGTCAATACACCTTTTGCTAGTCTTACTCATCTGGGCCTTCCAAAGATTGTATTTGTAAAATTCACTTTAGCACAGAGAACATTAAATAAATACTGAAATGGATTGTGACTAACCAAGTTGTTTCAACAGACTTTTTGAGATTTTGCTGTGTTGATGGGGAATATCTACTCCTCATAGCCAAGTAAAGAGTGAAAAATGGCAGCATTATGCAGTCACAGTAATGCTGAATTTTATCTCTAGCACCTAGACTCAGATTATTCTTTGGCATGTAATTTGACAGAAAAATATTTTGATGTTACTCTTGGGAGAAAAACAAAATGTGTTCATAAGGAACTTCCAATATAGTTAATCAAGATTCTTTTTTCTTTCTGCTAAACATGAAAAAAGAAGACAGAAGTACTAGCTGGCTGACACACAATGAGTTTGAGAAACTAGAATATTATATAGCAATCATTCCAACTAGTATTAAGAAAGAATGACAGTAACAAACCTTGAGAGAAGAAAGATATAATATTGTCAAAGGAAACAGAGGTCAAATCAGAATTTGAATGTGGAAATCATTGGTTACAGACTGACAAGCAGGAAAGACAGTTCAAGATTCAGCACATTCCAAGAGCCATACCACAGACCATTTTGGTATTTTTTGCTTTACCCAAACTACAAAATAGAAAACATTAGCTTGCATTCACAGGCGTGATCTACTTTTTAAATAGGATGAGAAATGTATGTTCGCAGAACAAGGTATTACAGGACAAGCTCATGAGCTGTTGCAATTTTATTGACTTTATTCAAGTTTCTATCCCTTTCAGTCTGCATTCTTCTTTCACAGCCAAAAAAGATCTTGTACAGGACCACTCTATACACCAGTCTTTTCCAATGTGCATTTTCAGAGTCCTATAACTAACTTGCTGTCTGAAAATTTACTGCAATTTTCTAGCTGATAATTAACTCAGTATGAAAAAATATTAATTTTTCCCATTTAAAGTCATTCCCAGAATGCCTCTGTTTTTGCACTTTTTCCTTATTTTTCATCCCTGTCTTTGGCAATAGCATTAGGAGTAGCTGGCTATTAGAACTAGCTCATTATTTTTATTAGGAGCCACTATATAAAGGCAAAGATTTAGTAATGTAGTGTAAGATTTAGTAGTGTTTTAGTAATTTAGAAATGTTTTCCATAAACATTAACTCTTTTATATTTCTATCACTATTCTGGTAGTGAGGACAGTGTTCAAAATTTTCTTCAGTTGATACTCCAGCCTATTCTAAAAGGTCTGTTATTGTGAATGCATTTCTGGTTCTTTACTGTCTACTAAAACCACAAGACCATCTTAATCCCCTTTTTAGTCCTGTTAAGAGAAAAGCATCAGAACCAAGCTGACAAATATCTCACCATAGGATGCACTTAGCAAATTTAATGGTACTCTCAGATGGCTCTGAAGGAGAATCTAGAAGAAACTACTACATAATCACACTGACATTCTGGAAATCACCATCTATACATATTTTCACACTGCAGGAAGCAAAGAGTGTCCACATTTTCAGGCAGCATGGAGGATACCAGAGGGAAAAAGAGAGTAAGAAGGTGGCTAGTAAGAAGATGGGTCAAGCATGATATTTCAAAGGCCAGGAGCTTTGTCAGGGTTGCTTATAGCTTTGCAGAATAGGCAAGGATCAGATGATCTGCCCGAAAAGGAAAAAATGAGATCTTGTGCTGACTTGATGGGAGGATCTTTCTGTTTCTGAGTGAAGGGACTGTGGGAATGGGTGAGCAAACAAGTAATGGATGTGGATATTGCCCAAAGCCTCTATGTGGTGGCAGGGGGGCTGCAAGTTTGCTCTGTCACAGGATGGTTCCTTCTCTTCCCCAACCATCAGGAGCAATCTGGCAGAAGGAGCCTCCTCTCAAGGAGGCAATATCTGTGTATAAATGTGTATGCCAGGCACTGAAATGTAGTGCTCCTTTGTCTTGTTAAATAGTCTTTTCTCAATCTCTCTATCTTTTTCTGGAAAATTATAGTTCTTTTCTCTAATTATATCTTTCTTGTATCTTTTCACTGTGCCCAAGGCTGTCTTGATGGTAGTAGCTCAGCTAATCATGTCATTCCTTTCTGCAGGCAAAATACCCTTCTGTTCCTTGTCAGCCACTTTTCCTGCATATGCTGTGCAAGATTTCTACCACCAGATTACTAAATTCCAGCTATTTTCCAGCTAATTTTAGTCTATGCTTACAAGCATGCAAGTTCTTAATACACACTGCTCACAGAATTTTGTAATGCCTTTACACTACTAAAGCAAAGAAAGTGCCAGAAAATCCAGGAAGTTTCCTGAATATATTTGAAAGATTGGACTGGAAAACACGCAAATTCATTACTGTCAATTTTCTACGTTTGGCAAATTTGCACCATCTATTTCACCTTTGCTTAATCATAAAATGAGTATTAGTGGCAATACTTTGCATTTCTTAATTGATATTTAGAAGTTTGCCCATTCTATTTTACTTTGCATACTGCACAATCATTTTGTATTTTTATTTTGATTTTTACATGTATTTAGCATTACTTTGTACTTCAGTGAATTCAAGAGAGCTCTACAAAGGAGGACATTCATAGGCATTTCTTTCCCCTGCACAGGCAAAATTCAGCCATGGGCCAGCTATTGGGAAATTCTGTCTTCAGTCTTCTTCCTTCCCATTGCTCTTGAACACAGACAAGAATTTTAAAATATTATAGTCATAGAAATAAAATTTATACTGTTAGAGAAATTATCTATTTTGCAGGAACTTTTTAACATCAAGAATGAAGTGAGCAGTATGGCCTTTCAATAGATATTCAGAGATCAATTTGGATGCCTGGATTCCTTGAAAGGCTCAGGTGTTAAATTTCCTGTATTCTAGGGTTTTTCTAGCGTGGACATGTTCACTTCTGGATAAAGGACTCAAACAATTGTGTTAGTTGAAAGAAGACTTTGATGGTTCAAGTTATAATAAGGCAGGCTACCAAAAGGACAATTCATTTGAGAGAAGACAGAAAGAAGCCAAATACTCTTGTTATTAATAAACTAAGGGCATAAAGATCATTGAATCCATTAGAAATGCTATAGCCTCAGTGGTCAGGTACTGTCTGTGGAGCAGCTCTGCTAGTTGACCTGTTGGTGTGGGGCCCCAGATTCCCCCAGACCTCCATGCAACAGGAGACCATGTGATGTGTTGAGAATCTCACTCAGCATTTCTCCCTTCTGCAAGAAGAATGAACTTTAACACAAAGTCATAGGATGAGGATTAAAAGCAACTGCACAGTACTGTAAAAGACAACTATCAAAACAGAGTGTGCTTTTGGGTAGCATAATAGTAATAGACTCAAGTAATCACGATTCACATGAGCTGCAATGTCACCTACAGACTGAGCTCTGGGTGGCCATGAACTGCCAAACTGCCAACTGCATGACAAAGCTGCATAGGGACCTGTGGCCCAGCCAGATGACAGGACACTCAGAGACACAGCATGAGCCAATGACTCCAGACTTTCACACACTTAGACTGTAAAGGTATAAAACCACAGGATTTTCTTTGTCCAGGCTTCCTTCTCAGCAGCATCCAGCTCAAGCTGCTATTTTGTTATTGCACCATGATTAAATTATTTTAAGGATCGAGATATCTGAGACTCTGGTATGGGAAACCTAGGATTGAGCCAATGAGTAAACCTGGTCTAACTGTGAGTGTGGGTGTGTAGCTGGGGAAGGAACCTCCATCTCAGCTCAGGTAGAGTGGGTGTGACTGCCAGAATCATTCTGCTGTATGATCAGATAGGGAAGATTCATTAATATAAACATAGATTTCAGAGATGAGATTTAGACAATCTTTACAGTTCCTTCCAATACAACCCATTCTATTATTCTATGACTGACCTTATTCAAAGGTTAGCCTTGCTGAATCAAAACTGAAATTATTAGCAAAGCAACTTCTTCCCTGAGTAGTCATTTCAGAGGGTTCTGGTGTCAGGAAGTGCTTCATAACCAGAAGGCAAGAACAGGGATATACCATTCTGACAGAAGAAGTCAATGGACTGAACACTGAAGAGGCAGAACGATATGCTTTCCAGACATAATTGTGATGCTGACTTCACAGGGTTTGGAGCAGTTCCTTCAAATTCTCTGCATTTCATTTTCACTGTTCCTAAAGGGATTGTATTTAGTAAATGTTCTGTTCTGTTTCTCTCCATTTCAAGCACTACTTTATTTACAGGTTGAGAATGCTTCAGATTATTAAACACAAAGGGAGCAGAAGAGTCTATCCTTCACTCTTTGTAAAGTGTTTGAGAGTGCAGTATTTAATAGAAGAGATGTTGTTATTTAGACAAAGTATGGATTACTTCAATTGCAAAGAAATGTACTCAGTTAATTAAAAACATTTCTATGCTGATCTTTGAAACGAAAGACAATAATACACTTTGAATTAAACATTCAATTTTCATAGATTTATAATATTGAAAAAAGGCTTTAGAATTCAAAGTAAACAAATACTTCCACATAAAATAAATGAAGATAAAATTTTATTTCACAGTTCAGAGCACTGTATCCAATAACTGCTTCCAGAAAACTTTTACTTGGATGAAAATGTAAAAACAAGAAAATTTGAAAACAAGAAGATATCAATAAACAAAGGCACAAATAGATTTAGACAAGTGTGAATTGTTATGGTGTTGATTGGACCAAAATAAGCCACTGAAGAAAAATACATTATGAGAGTAAGTAGATATTGCTCTGCAGAACCTCCTGAAATCCAAAAGCCATTAAAATTTTTATAGCTGATTCTACCCTCAGTCTTAGCCTTATCCAAAATCTGGTGTAGAGTAAATTACAGTACAAAAAATTCAGGAACATATTAATGAGAATGTGCTTCAGAAGCTTTAAAATCACATCCTCTTTCTGTCAGACTCCTTAGTGTCAGGAATTCCTTCCATATTTTAATTCTATATTTCGCAGTCAGGAATACAGGGTGTGGTGGAAAAGGTCTCTTTGCTTTTAGGTGAATAGAATAGAATATTTCACCTGGAAGGGACCTATGATGATCAACTAGTCCAACTGTTTGACCACTGAAGGCTGAAGAAAAGATAAAGCATGCTGTTAAGGGCATTGACCAAATGACTCTAGAACATTGACAGGCTTGGGGCATCAATTACCTCTCTAGAAAGCCTGTTCTAGGGTTTGACCACCCTCTCAGTGAAGAAATACTTCCTAATATCCAGCTTAAACCTTCCCTGTGTTTTTGATGTTCTGGATTTCCCTTAAATATTATGACTGAATCTTTGACAGGAAATGAAAGCCAGTTTATATGGCCTGGTATGAATTTCTGAGGTCCTAGAAATCTGTTGTTTCTTTAGCTGTTGCCATACAGTTGTGATGCAAATATATCACAACAATCAGGAAGGTAAAGGTAAAAAATACTGTCATCATTCTTATTCAAATGTTATAGCAATCACATTCCATAAATTAAAACACTGAGTGTGAGAACTTGTCTCAAATGTTCTTAATGGAGCTGACTAATGTTTGCCTGGGGAACAAGAATATCCTTCAATTACTTCTTGGCTAAAGTGAAGTTTAAAGTTAGGAAGCTAAGCGCTATAAGACAACATTTAATATTCATATGCAAAGATGCCTGATTTTTAGGTGTCTGTGATTCTTCAAAGAATCCAGAACTCAGAACTCAATGCCCATATTAAAATCTCTGTTCAGTGTCCTAAGAAAACTATGAATTTGAAGTGTCTATTGGCTATTTAAATAGCTACCTGTAAGCCACATTAAAGGAAGCCCCGCAGAAACACGAACACACAAATGTGTATGAAACACTGTTACCTTTCCCACTTTACATGTTAGGTTAGTGCTTCACGAAAGTATCTTTTTCCTGGTACGCTCCATACACAGTACTTTCCTGGGAGAAACGTCCACATCACTTTTTTTCAAAGGAATGCAATAAAGCTCATTCATTTCATCCATACTCTGGAGTTGTTAAGTTCAGTTTCTTTTCAACCTAAGGGCATTCAAACTAACATGATATTTCTCCAAAGAATTATAGAAACAACTGAAAGCTGCAATAATCTTGTTAGTGAGTAATGTGCAGAATGTAGTTAAAAATCTTGCAGAGCAAAGCTTACAAAATCTAATAGCAGTACCACTGTGCAAAAATTATGTGAATATATACATAGCTTCAACATCACAACTATGACCAAACAATGTACCACCAGCCAGAGAAAAAGGCTATGTAAAAATTGAGAAAAGTCTTGTTTGCAACCAGAAGAGATACCTAAAAATATTAAACCTTTCCCAACAGGAAATTTATGAAGGATACCATATATATGCAATGCTGTATATCATCTACTAAAAAAAGATTTGGAAAAGGAAAAAATAAAGCCACAATGGCTATTCAGAAAAGCAAAAGATAGTTTTAGGAAGCAGAAAGTATTTTTCAAAATGTCATTGTACACAAACAAAGAAAATGAAAAGCCTCATAAGTTTGGATGTGTAGATGTAAAAAGTACTGCTATGAAGGCTGAGAGTTTGAGAAACAAATAGTGAAAAGAATAAAAACAAAAAATAAAACTTTCATCTAAAGCAATAACAGCAAAAAGCCCTCTAGAAGCACTTGCAGAATCATCAAGAGTTGTGTCCTGGCTCAGCAAGGGCCAGAAGCTCCCTTGAGCCAGGGATATGAAGACACAAGGGCTTCATCAGGGCAGAAGCCTCACCAGCCAGGTCTGTGCTATTGCCCCCAGCCAGGAAGCAGGGCAGGTTTGGGTGACTGGAGTGGCCAGGAGGGTGATTGATAGCCTGTGTCAACTCACTGAGAACAAGGCCATTTCATAAATGCTGAGATGGAATTAGTGAGCACTTAAATAAATATAGGCTCCTGGGAAAGATCCAACATATTTTCTGTAAGGTTCTAAATACATCTGGTTGTATATACTCACCCAGTTGACTTAAGCTGCATATGTTTTCAATAGTTTCTCTACAGTTCTTGCCCAAAGGATGATGTTCTAAGTGACTCCTCAAAAATATTATCTCAGTGCTTGGTAGCAGCCAAAAAACCCCAAAATAAGTATTACAATTTGAAAAGAAATTAAGAACACTTCAGTCACATCAAGGACAAAAATGTCATTAGCAGTAATCAGCAGGGATTCACCAATGGGAAGTAATTCTTGACCATCTTGATAAACTTCCCTGACAAAATTACTGACTTAGTAGATGAGAATAGAGCAAAAATACTCTCTACCTTGCCCTCACTATGGCCTTTGACACTGTCTTCCATAAGATCTTCATAAAGAAGCTGTTGAAGAATGGGCTGAATGAGCAGACAGTGAGATGGATCAAAAATTGTCTGAATGAGCCACTGACCATTCCACCAGATTCAGAGTGGGTGATTACCAGCACAAAGTCTAGTTGGAAGCCAATAACTAGCAGTGTGCTTTGGGTACTAGGCCCAGTCCTGTTTAACATCTTCATTAATGACCTGGGTGATGGGGCTGTATATTCTTGGCAAGTTTACTAATGACTCAAAATTACAAGGAGTAGCTAATTCACCAGAGGATCGTGCTGTCATAAAGAATGACACCTCAACAGACTGGAGAAATGGGCTGACAGGAAACTCATGAAGTTTAACAAGAGGAAGAGCAAAGTCCTTCACCTGGGGAGGAACAAGCCTCATGCACCAATATGTGTTGGTGTCCAGCAAGATGGAAAGCATCTTGGCAGAGAAGGACTTGGTTGAACACAAGCCAGGAATGTGCCATTGCTGCAAAGAAAGCAAATGGTATCCTGAGCTGCATAAGGAGGCATGTTGCCAGCAGATTGAGAGGTTATTCTGCCCTTTTGTGCACTGTTGGTAAGGCAACACCTGGAGTATTTTGTCCAGCTTTGGGATCCTCAGAACAAGAGATACATGGATATAATGGAGAGAGTCCAAGGCCACAGAGATGGTGAAAGGACTGGAGCACACTTTCTCTGCTTAGCCTAGAGAAGAAAAGATTCAAAAGGGGTCTTATCAACATATATAAATACCTGAAGGGAGAGTGGAAAGAAGGCAGAGCTAAGCTCTTGTCAGTGGTGCCCAGCAACAGGCAACGGGCACAAACTGAAACTCAGGTGGTTTCCTCTGAACATCAGGAAACACTTTTTTCACTATGAGGGTAGCTAATCACTGGCACAGATTGCCCTGAGATGTTGTGGAGTCTTCATTCTTGGAGATATTCAGAAGCTGTCTGGGCATGATCCTGGGCAACCATCTCTAAGTGATTCTGCTTGAGAAGGACAACTGAACCAGATGACCTTCAGAGGTCCCTGCCAACATCAACCATTCTTTGATCCTTTAATTCTATGAACAAATACAAAATATCATTTTGTTATTGCACAAATCTATGGTATGGTTCACATGATGAATTTCATGTGTATTCTGACCTCCTCTTCCTCTCAGAGAAGTATACAGTCATATCCTCCTTGTTTATGAAGAAAGTGAAAGTTAGTAAGTCAATAGATGAAAAATCACTTTTTGTAGTAAGATTTCGTGCAGAGTTGGGGAACGTTTGCAAAGACTAAAGAAATACATGCAGTGTAATTATGCTGTCTGTAAATGCAACATGTAGGATGTAGAGAGGAGAAGAATAATCAGGATTGTCAGCTTGAGGAGGTGCTCCTTTTTTTCAGCTTCTTCATGTACTAGACTGAACACTTACCATCACTGCAATTTTTTTCTGTCTGGAGGGGCAGAGATCTTCCGGAACAGTAACCACTTTCAAAAGGTGAGAAGTCGTCATCTTCTTCAGCTGTGATCTTCTTTCTGCCACTCCATCCTCCACATCATATTTATAGTCTAACCATTTAAGATGGTTTTCAATTCCCTGTATTCATGTCCCCTCACATGCATGAATTCTTACAAGAAAATATGTTTTTTTATCTGTTAGCATCCTTTCAACTATGAGACTAAATACTCCACGGAAATCTTTCAGTTGAACATACTTGATGTTGCTTTCTAAAAAGTCACATTTTCATTCTTGTCACCTGCTTTCTCACATAAATCAAGATTGATCACATCAAGAAAGGTTGAAGAATGGAAAACCTATGTAATGTAAACATTAACAGTGTAAATCTTTGTAAATAATTGGCAACTGAACTCTGAAAAAATGGATAGGGAAGTAAGGAACAGAGGAATGTTATTTCAGAGGTGGAAAAGATTCACTTAAAGGCAGCAAGGATTATCAAAGGAATGCTCAACTCTCACATAAGCAGGCAACTCCATATGAAAAATGGGACAGGCTGAGACCCTTCAACCTGAGCAAGAGGTGGCTTACACAAATGTAATAGAGGTCTACAAAATCAGGAGTGTCATAGAGAAGGTGGATAAGGATCAACAATTCATTGTCTCTTCCAGCAAAAGAGTTATGGGCCATCATATGAAGGCAGGAGGAATCAAATTCAAACCAAACAAAAGTAAATGTTTGTTCTCTGAATGAGTATCAGAGCAGTAGAATAGTGTGTCAAAATCTATGCTAAGTACAAGAAATATATACAGATTCAAGGAGAAACTGAACAAGAACTTGAAAGAAAGACCACCTGGAAATTTAGTAAACAAACAAATCACATCAGGCTCATGAATTACTCTGACCTGAACATAGCCAAAGGCTGAGAAGCATTTCAGGGAAACAGCATATGTACTTTTCCAGTTATTTTTCCTTAGGCTTTTTCTCCTGTAAGGAATTAAATCCTTTGTTTTACAGGTAGTCTGAGAACAATACTGCTACAGGGAAGAGTTGAGCAAGAATTTGGTATTTCTCTTCTAAGTCTCAAAGAAAAGTACTGCCTGGTAAAAAAATGGAGTTCCTGATTTACTTTGTTTTTGAAAGTCTTTTTTGAAAGTCTGTTCAAAACTCAAAAAGACCATGTTCCATCATCCATACCAGTGAGAAAGCCATCTTGACAGGAGACAAACAAATAAAGTAATTAATACTTGTGAAAGTGAAATGCTATTGCTTAATAAAATATGATTTTATTGTTAAAGTTACTAATATTTTAAATTAAAACAGTTCTAAAGGCCAGAGTCATCTGAATATAGCCAGCGGACATGAGGAACCGTTAGAAATTGTGTGTTCTGCTTGGTTCCTGCAGTGTCAGGGATGAAAACTGAAAGGAATGAGAGAACCCACATTATCAATAAATGGCTTGAGGGCTGGTGCCATCAGAGGAATTTTGGGTTCTTTGATCACAGGGCAATGTTTACTGCATCTGGCCTGCTAGACCCTGATGAGCATCACCTAACTAAAAAGGGCAAAAGAATAATAAAGGGCAAAAGGATTCTAGCCCATGAGTTTGCGGGGCTCGTCGAGAGGGCTTTAAACTAGGCTCGAGAGGGGTAAAACCAGGCTCTCCAGATATGAGACTGAGGGTGGTGAGCCAGTATCAAGAGCGAAGTCAGTAGCCCAGCTGAAGTGCATGTAAACTAATGCACACAGTATGGGTAACACACAAGAGAAGCTGAAAGTCTTGGTACAGCAGGAGAGTTATGATGTAGTCACCATCACAGAAACATGGTGGTATGACTCTTATGACTGGAGCACTGCACTGGATGGATATAAGCTCTTCAGGAGAGACAGGTGAGGGAGAAGAGGTGGTGAGGTGGCCCTGTATATTAGGGAGGCTCTTGACGCCACGGAAGCCAAGATTTGTGATGATCGTGTTGAGTGGCTATGGGTAAGATCCAGAGGGACAGTCAACAAGTCTGACATTCTCATTGGAGTCAGTTACAGACCACCCAACCAGGTGGAAGAGGTAGATCTGTTATTAAGCAGCTGGAGGATGTCTCAAGATCAGCAGCCCTTGTTCTTGCAGGAGACTTCAACGTACCAGATATCTGCTGGGAACTCAACACAGCAGAGAGGAGGCAGTCTAGGTTTTTTGGAGTGTATCGAGGAATGTTTCTTGTCACAGCTGGTGAGTGAGCCTACCAGGGGTGAGACTCTGCTCGACCTGCTGTTCACAAATAGAGGAGGGCTTGTGGGGGATGTGGTGGTCAGAGGCTGTCTGAGATGCAGTGACCATGAAATAATAGGGTTTTCGATAAACAGTGAAACAAGGAGGGGCATCGACAAAACCTCCACATTGGACTTCCGAAGGGCAGACTTCATCTTACTTAAGGAATTAATTTGAAGGGTACCTTGGGAAACAGCCCTTAAAAGCAAGGGGGTCCAGGAAGGCTGGACATACTTCAGGAATGAAATTTTGAAGGTGCGGAAATAGGTTGTCCTAATGTTCTGTAAGATGAGCCAAAGGGGAAGACATCCAGCCTGGATGAGTAAGGAGCTTTTGAAAGAACTAAGGGAAAAAAAGAGGGTGTATCACCTTTGGAAAGAGTGGGAGGTAACCCAGGTAATGTTTAAATAGGTTGTTCGGTTATGTAGGAAAAAATTAGAGAAGCAGAAGCCCAGTTGGAGCTCAAACTGGCCACTTCTGTAAGGATAATAAATACTTATTATTGTAAATATATTAATGGCAAAAAGAGGGGCAATGACAACCTCCACACTTCATTGGACATGAATGGTAATATAATAACTATAATAATACTATAATAAAGACAAGAAAAAGGCAGAAGTACTTAACACCTTTTTTGCCTCCATTTTCAACAGTAAAGCAGATTGTCTTCTGAACTAGTTGACGTGGTCAGGGAGCAGTGTAGCCCCACAGCAATTCAGGAGAAAGTTAGAGACCTGCTGAGCCACTAGGATCCTCATAAGTCTGTGGGACCAGATGGGATCCATCCTAGGGTGAGGAGAGAATTGGCAGATGAGGTCACTAAGCCGCTCTCCATCATTTATCAACAGTCTTGACTCACTGGAGAGGTCCCATGTGACTGGAAGTTGGCCAATGTGATGCCCATCCAAAACAGGGGCCAGAAGGAGGATCTGGGAAATTACAGACCTGTCAGCCTGACCTGATGGACGAGGGGAAGTGTAGCAGTGCATGCTTTGTATTTATTTTTATGTTATATATTATTAATATGTGTTTCTGTTATTCCCTGTTGGAATGTTCTGTTACCCCTGTTATTCCACACCCAATTAGTTTGTTCCAAGGTTGTATCCACCCTGAAATGTAATCCTGTCCCACCCCTCCTCCCTGTCCCCAAGTATGCAACCCCAGAACCTTCTGCTGGGGGCATGACCCCTCCCCAAACCACTCCTTCCTCTCCCTAACCCACTCCTTCCCCTCCTTCCCATTGGCTATTCCCTTTCCCCTCCCTGAAATCTGAACCCCTTTATAAACCTATGTAACAGGAAGTCGAGGCTCTTGTTCGTGGACTTTCCTTTGGGATAGGATTCCCTCTGATGCCATGCAGGTAGCAGAGGAGCAATAAACCAAAATACATCTACAGCAAGAGTTGCTTGAATCTTTTTACTCACCGTAGCTGTATACCTGAACTAAGCTGGCAAGGCTAAAGCTCAGCCTGCCTTCTTAGTAGGTGATACTTAGCTAGACTCCTGAGAAGAAGCCTGTTGCTGAGATCGCCCCACATGCATGCTGTAAACCTCGTGGTTGGTGTCCTAAGACTAGCCGGGGTGGAATTGGACCAGGAACTGAACCAGGAAAAGAAGGCCATGCATGTAGTATACCTGGACTTCAGCAAAGCCTTTGACATTGTCTTCCGTAGTAAACTCGTGGAAAAGCTGGCAGCCCATGGCTTGGACAGATGCACTCTTTGCTGGACTAGGAACTGGTTGATTGATCGAGCTCAGAGAGTAGTGATGAATTTTGTTACATTCAGTTGGCAGCTGGTCACCAGCAGCGTCCCTCGAGGATCAGTGTTGGGCCCTGTCCTGTTTAATATCTTTATTGGTGATCTGGACAAGGGAATTGAGTCCACCATCACTAAATTTGCAGATGACACCAAGTTGGTAGTAAGTGTGGATCTGGTAGAGGGCAGGATGGCTCTGCAGAGGGACCTGGACAGGCTGGATAGATGGGCAGATTCCAATAGGATGACATTTAGCAAGTCTAAATGCCAGGTTCTTCGCTTTGGCTAAAACGACCCCATTCAGAGCTATAGGTTGAGGACAGAGTGGCTGGAGAGTGGCCAGGCACAAAGGGACCTGGGGGTACTGGTTGACAGGAAACTGAACATGAGCCAGCAATGTGCCCAGGTGGCCAAGAAGGCCCATGGCATCCTGATTTATATCAGGAATAGTGTGGCCAGTAGGACTAGGGAAATTATTCTTCCCCTGTACTCAGCACTGGTGAGGCCACACCTTGAGTGCTGTGTCCAGTTCTGGGCCCCTCAGTTTAAGAAAGATGTTGAGATGCTCGAACATGTCCAGAGAAGGGCAACGAGGGTGGTGAAGGAACTGGAGCACAAGCCCTGTGAAGAGCGGCTGAGGGAGCTGGAGCTGTTCAGCCTGGAGAAGAGAAGGGTCAGGGGAGACCTTCTTGCTCTCTACAACTGCCTGGAAGGAGGTTATAGCCAGGTGGGGGTTGGTCTCTTCTCTCAGTCTACCAGTGACAGAACAAGAGGACACAGTCTTAAGCTGTGCCAGGGGAAGTTTAGGTTGGACGTTAGGAAAGGATTTTTCACTGAAAGAGTGATTCACCATTATAATGGGTGCCAAGGGAGGTGGTGGAGTCACTGTCCCTGGAAGTGTTTAAAAAGAGACTGGATGAGGTACTTAATGCTGTGGTTTAGTGATGTGATGGTGTTGGGTAATAGGTTGGTAATAGGCAAAGTGATAGATAATAGGTTGGACTTGATGATCTCAAAGGTCTTTTCCAACCTTGTTAATACTGTGACTGCGATATTTCACAAACCATGCCCTGATGTATCGTCTTTCTGCATCAGAGACACCACAGACTAATCAGACACCGAATTTAAATAGTTCAGGCTTATTATACCAGATTAAGGGAATAAAATTAAGAAGAGAAGGTAAAAAAAAGAAATTCAGAAATATGTTATTATAGTATCATTCCTAAAGAAAATTTCTCTTATAACCAATGTAGAAGTAAACTCAGAAATAACACAATAATAATATAAATTATATTTATTTCAACATGATCAGCACATCTCTACTCTCAGGGTAAACTTAAACACTTTCCTTATGGAGGGTGACATACAACATTTTAATTATGAATAGCCAAGTTAATCAAGTTAAATCTAAGGATAATTTCTTATATTTATTCCATATGAAGGGGAAAATGCCACATTAACTAAACTAAGAAACAGTAAAAAGGTCACATTTTGGGAATCATGAAAAAGTTATCTCAGATTCTATAAACCTTTTCAGCTTTCAGGTACCAGAAATGGTTAGATACACATGCACACATCATGCTCCCACAAAGTGCCTGTCTAACTCTCTTCTTTGCTTGTGCTTGAAGAAGTTTAAACTTTAGCAATATTTGGATACAGAAAAAAAAATCCCTCTGAATCAGATGTTATTAAAGATTATTCCCTCCAGGGGACTTCCAAATTTTAATTCTGAAAAGTGTCTTTCTGGTCTTAGAAAGTAAAAAGAAAAAACTGTTCACCAAATCAAACCACGACAGCCTCCTAAAAAACACATCTGCTGATAGGTAGATGTGACCTCACAAAGCTTCTGCCATGGGGCTTCCTGAATTGTGTAACTGGGCATTTGCAAAGCTATTCAGGGCACCACACTATTGCGCAGACAGCAACGGGACAGTGAAAGCAACTATCCACATCTGGAAGCCTGTGAAAAGCCAGTCTAGTTGCCCATCTCAGCCCTGCCAGGAGCCAGGACACTGAGGCACAGGGACAGCCCTAGCCTTGGGATCAGGCACCTTCCTGGGGATGAGGATTGGCCAAGGCCAGGCCAGCATGCCAGACCATATGTAGGCCTGGCTTGGTAGGGTCCACGGCTGGGCACATGGCTGTGGGGTTGCAGGAGCTGTTGTGTGGTCAGACAAGAGCCATAGCTGTAAGTGTCCCCACTGGGCCAGTGGCTGACCTTGCCCATGGCCACCTTGAAGCACCAGGAGCCCCCTTCACCAGCTGTGCCCACCTGGCTCTCTAAATTCTGGGCAGGGGTGCTCTCAGACTCCTCACACCTGTTGCTGGGAGAAATTCCCAGCTTTTATTCCCAGCTAAGAACACACCTTTAAAAAAGAATATATATTTCAATATGCTCTGTATCATTATAGGCAAATCTGGAATGCAGATTGAGTGCTAATGATTTTCACCAGCCTTTCTGAGCCAAGTAAAGAGTTGTCAGAATAAAACTGCTAAGAAATGAAGCACCAGTCTAGGTTTCACTGAAGTATTAATAAAATACCAGCCTCAGCTCTCAAAGCACTTTCTCTTGGACTGACCACTTCCACTAGTCCTCTCAGATCCTTCTCACACTGCATCACAGTTTCATCATGCTTTTCATCCTTGGGGCTCAACATCATTTTCTTTCCTGACAATGTCTGTCTTCCCTGAAAATCCTTGCAGTTACAATTCAGGGTGAATTTCAAGTCAATTTTACTTGAAAAAAAAGATATAAAAACCATAAGCAGCACATTAATATTGCTAGGCAGATTTGCTAGAATAGCTAGGCAGGTTTCTGAGCCTGACATGCAGTAGCATGATGATGCAATAGCCATTGTTCTTGCTCTATCTTGGAATGAACTTGGGATCAGAGACCTGCCCAAGCAAACAAAATACTGCCAGAGCCTAGACACTGTCCTACAATTATCTTAAATGTTAACACAGACTCTGCATCACTTGTGTCAACTAACATTCTCCCAAGAATTCATGGCACCCCAGTGTTCCAACAGGTGGAACAGGTGCTTTAGCTACCCATTTAGAGAAACACATCAATGAAATAACCACAGCCTTTCTCATTATGTTCAGCGCCAGAAGTCAGGCACTGTCTGGTACTCTGACTTGTGAAAAAATAAATAAATCATCATTCAAGATGATTATGGATCAAGATGATTATATATCATCATTCTGATACATAAATCATCATTCAAGATGTCCTGCTGGACAGGTATCTTAAATTCTAAGTATAAGCGTCTTTAACATGCTGCATAATTTCTTTTATGAGATAGGCATATAGGAATGAAAGTGTTCACATGTGAACAGATCCAGAGCATTAAATTCACCCAGAAATCGGTGTTTAACATTCTCCTGTCGTGGCACTCCTGTCACACATTACCATAGTAGGGCTTTGGCTGCCCTCTTGGTCTGGATTCCATATGTCAGGCATGATCTGGCATGTGATGCAGAGAAGCTGCTGCATTCCATAAAAGGTGTTCTCTAATCCCTTTACACAGTGCAGAGTCCACCACAAATCAGAATGCATCCTTGAACCATACTCCTCCAAAACATCTCAGGATGTCTACCTGTCACATACCTCAGTACAACTGTGCTCTTGTGTTTTTTTATTACACTTTTTTTGTTCCATTCCATCATGTTTTTGTCTGTTTTCTACTGTCTTTTCATTTGCTTTCCTTGTAGTTAATATTTGTTCAACATTTAATAGCTGTACCCTTACTTCTCCTTCTTTTCTCATTCTTTTGCTATTTTACTCTCCCATTTGTGACACCACTCTTAGACCAATCTTTTGTTCTTCAGATACTCCATTTCTGCTTATTCTTGTAAGATTCTTACGGAATAATTATCTTACTTTTCCAAATAGGTACACAAAGCTGTTTCTACTAGAAATCTAAGCAGACCTCAGTCTCCTCACTCCATCTTAAGATGTCTCTTGTTGAACTGCTGCTAACACCTCTTCCCAAATTGTCACTGTGCTTTGTACTACAAAATAGTTTTGTTTGTTCCTTAAACTCTGCCAAATTAAAAAAAAAATGTTAAAAATATCACTATCTCTTTACCACAAAGGCATTTTTTTTGAGGAGCTAAGGTCTAACTTTTCTCCCAGAGAACAACTGAAAAATTTCCTTGGAATTCAGTTCTAAAGACACTGATCTCAGTAAAAAATAATCTTGAATAATATGAAAATATAACATAGCAGAATAATCTTTGTTCTTTGCTATTGTCACCTTCTTCATTATTTCCATTAATCTGTTAGCATATCTTTATAGATTTTTAATTTGTTTCTTTCAGCTTTCTTGATGAACTAACATCATCTGACAAATCAGAGCACAGGAAATAAATGCACTTAGTATGTCCAACTGCGACAAAGCAGAAGAAAAAGACAAGATGCACACTTGCATACTCATTCTTCAAACAGTCTATTTCTTCCATCTTGTTTGACATTAGCTGTAAAAATAATATAATAAGCCTGTGCAAACAAACTTCTTTTAACAGCACAACAGATAATATTAGAAAGTCTAAGGAACATCTGAGATGATCTAGTGTGTTGTCTGTTTTGTCATATTACCTTTTATAATATGTTTGGCAAAGGAAATTAATATATAGATCCAAAAACCTGTCACTGGATATGCTAATCAACTTTTTCACATCATTGGTTTCAGTAATTTTTCATATGTGGATGACATTTGAAGGTTTCAGTTTGAGTAATCTCAAACTCTACTATAGTACCTCTCTCTGGATCAAAACTCACATACCAGTAACTAGAAAAGTAACTTTGATGAAACCATCTGCTACAAAAACATTCTGAGGTGTATTTTATAGCAAGTGATGAACAAAGGCAAACAACCACCTGTTTAAAACTTATAATAGACAAGAGAACAAGACAAAAGTCACATTTTTGCTTCATTTTGAATCATACAAGACTGACAATTTTCTTAAGGGAACTAAATTTGTCATGGAATAAGGAGGAGATTTAGGAAAACATATGACAATTTCTCTTGATAAATATGTTGATAAATGCCTGTGTTCAGAAATCGAGCAAGTACTACATCTGTCCAATAATAATAAGTAGAGTCTAGGAAAAAGACATTTTCAAGAAATACATTTAAAACTGGATAAAAAGTTGGATAATCCGTTGTTCTTCCTTATGCTGCTAACTGCAATTTTCTGCTCAAGAGTTTTCCACCAGAAGGTCCTCTGGTCTTTAAAAAATGTCAAATATAAAAATTGCTGGAAATACAGTTTTACTGTAGTTACACGTGTTCAAGAAAAGAGCTAACTACTGACTACAAATAAATAAATGGAAATAAGAAATAAATGCCCACTCTGAACACTCTGTTGTATTGTAAGTGAAATTCCTTGGACTGGAAAAATGGTTATTTAAAAATAATACTGCATAGTGGTAACCCACTCTTATCACAAATAACTGCATCTCCAAGTGGAATCCTCTCAGGCTGACGATTTTACAAATTGATCACAAGCCACAACCAAGAACAAAATTGGAACATATTAACTGATTAATTATAGGAAGTACTTAAAATAAATGTTGTAGAAAGAAATCACATTCCAGGCCAATGCTGAAAATATTTTTTTTTCAGAAAATATCCTTTAATTTGACAAAAAAAAGAAAATTTCACAGCCTACAAATAGGGTTTTCTATTTGTTTTCACAATATTACAGGTATTCTGTCTCAACATCATGGAAAATTAATTTTAGGTTCTGACAATCCTATAATTTTATAAAACTAGCCAGTCATGACAGTGCTAATAGTCAAACCCAAAAAACCTCAACCTACTCTTTGTGATATTAGATATCTGCAGTAGACTAAGTGCAACAAGCATCTCTCTTTCAGTGTGTGCTTAGAAAATAAACAAAGGATTTATCTTTTTTTACCAATTCCTTTTCAGTTTTCATTCATTTTCATGTATTTACAGATGGTCCAAAACTTCCCAACAAAATTTTATTACCAAAGGGTATAAAGATGGCCAGTTAAAGAAGCTGATCTAGACCTCTGTGGTCTTGTGAATTAAGGTCAATTACTGCTTCACATCTTCAAAATATTTTTAACCCAAAACAAATACTAAAGGACAAATTGAAAATTTAACTGAACCAAGTATAAATTTTTGAGAAGACATTGCATCAGGCAATTACTGTTACATTAATACAACACAAAATGTGGGTAACTTGTTTAGTACTGCTATCTGATTTAGAAGAGACCTACTGAAGCCCTACTTGTTTTTAAATATCTGGGGATAAAATGTCTATGTGTTGCATCAGAACTAAAACATAGATTTCTAATGCACATTAATACAAACTAAACTGTGCTAAAATATACACTGCAGAATCAAATATATCTGGTGGATGACTTATCAAATGTCTTGATTATTAGAGCAGTTCTGAAACTGTGTCTAACTCCTTTATATGTAAGTCAATTTCTGACTGGCAGATTTTAGAAATTAATTATTATATTTATGTTCACTGACATGTTATAAATAATGGAAAAAACTTAAGAAAGACACTTCAGTATCATTGTTGACAGCTTCATGAAAGCAGAGCTCCATATGAAGTAGTGATTTGTTGGTTATGAAATATAAAGTTCATCTCCACACATTAAAAGGGAAGGATGAGTGTAGTGGTTCGACCCTGGCTAAATGCCAAGGACTCACTCACACAGCCAACTCTCTCACTCCCCTCCCTAAAAACAGACAGAGGAGAGAAAAAACTAAAAGTTTTTTTCACGAATTTCTTGATAAGGACCATAAACTCCTGAGAGATTTTTTCACAGGCAAAACAGCCTCCAACTTGGAATATTAAGAATTTATTATTATCAAAATCAGAGCTTAAGAGTGAGAAGCTTAATAGAACTTACAGACACCTTTTTTTCCCCACCCGTCCCTCTTTCTAAGATCTCCCTCCTTCTCCCAGTGGCCCGGGAAGACAAGAATGAGGGCATTACAGTCAGATGTTGTTTCTGCCACTGCTCAAAGAGGGAGTGTCCTACCCCAGCTTTCCTTGTGGGGTCTCCTCCACGAAAAAACAGTCTGCCACCAAACTGCTTTGTGGGTCCATTCCACGGACAACAGCTCTTCAGGTGCTGCTGCCATGTAGGTCACCTCTCCCTAGGTTGCAGTCCTTCAGGTATAGGCTGCTCCAGCATGGGTCCCCCGCAGACCACAGGTCCTGCCAGGAAATCCTGCTCCAGTGTGGGTGTCCTCTTCCCACAGGCTGCAAGACTCTGTCAGGCTCCTGCTCTAGACATGGACATCCCACGGGATCACAGCCTCCTTCCATCATCCATCTGCTCCAGCATGGGCTCCTCCACAGGCTGCAGATGGATCTCTGCTCCCTATGGTCCCCCATGGGCTGCAGTGGAGACAATCTGCTCCACCATGAGTCTGTGTCACAGGTTGCAGCGGCCCCATCCTGGCACTTAAGGCATCTCCTCCCCCTCCTTCTCCAACTGACCTTCATGTCTACATTGCTGTTAATCACAACTTCTCACCCTGCTCCTCTCTAGCAGCCATCTTCATCTGCCCTGTACCTTTTTTTTTCATTCTTAAATATGTTATCACAGAGGCATTACTATGACTCCTGATTGGCCTGTCTATACTACAAAACCTAAAACTATAAGCTTTACTTCTATAACAAACCAAACCATAAGCCAAATTATTTTTCTGCTGCTCTTGCTTCCATCAGTTTTGGAAGTCTTTCCCAAGGACACAGATCAAAAGCTGTATCCTCCTGGGGTCTCTGCAAGGGTCCCAGACCCTCCAGGGCAATCCAAGGTGTAGTCTTGATATCCTGGACTCCGACAGCCTGGAGCCGGCTAGCATTGGCTCTGCTGGAAATGGGAAAGTTTCCAGCAACTTCTCGAAGAAGCCTCCCCCATAGGCCCCCCCACTACCAAAACCTGGCCACTGAAACCCAATACAATGGAACCCAAACACCCTGAACCATCTACAAGACCATTTCCACAAGCTTAGAAGAGCACAGGGGCACAAAAGTGAAGGAAACCCAAATATCCCATGCAGAAAAACCTTCCCCTGGGACTGTCACAGGAGAGCTTCAGCCCAATGGACCATGAGGTGTACCCATGAAGCAGGGGAAGGTTCTTTGACATAGTATTTTGAGATCGTAAAGAACTTGTTATGGGGTGTTTGAGGGATGAACCAAAGGTGGGGAAAGAGAGGGGCTAGGTGATTTGAGTATGAAAATGTACAGGAATGTAGAGTGGTAAAGAGATAAAACAGGCCAGCCTTCATCAGCACACTCATCTGGCCATGCCCTGCATTAGATTAGCAGTCTGTCCTGTCTTCTCATTAAACTTCTCTTCTGTTTTCCTGAGTGCTGGTGCCTGTGTATGTGTAGGTCTGAGTGCCAGGGCTGGAGTGAGACCACAGGGCCTGTGTGTCTGCAGTGCCAGCAACTGGAGCATGTCAGGATATGTTCACCAGGGTGTAGGGAAGTGTAGAGTGTAGGGAAATGTTCATCCAGAGTGTAGGGAAGTGGCCTGAAAGCCAAAAGTTTGAGTGTGTCACTCATAGGGAGACAGCAGGAGTTCAGTACTAGCAAGACCAGGGTTTGTCCAGGCAAACTGCTGAGGACACTGAGGCTTGAGGAATCTACTGAGAGGCTCATTTGTATATGAGCATTTGCATCTGAGAGTGAAACAATTAGGAAGAGTGAGAATCCTGGGAACCACTGTAATGGGTTCACCCTGGCTGGAAGCCAAATGCCCTCACAGTCTTTCATCCTCTCCCCTTTTCTCAATTAGATGAAAATGACTCATGCGCTTTGCAATAAGGCAGTTTACTATAAGCAAAAGGCTTGAGTGCACAAAAAAGAAAAGCAGGAAAATCTAATCTCTACTTCCCATTCCACAAGGTCAGCTTGCATGCATAGAAGCAGGGCTCCTATACATTCAGTTGTCTTTTTAGTAGGTGGTCATTGGAAACAACCAAATGCCCACCCCTCCCTCCCTCCCCACTCCTTTCCTTGGCTTTGTATCTGAGCTGA
>WEIV01009474.1:38561-67946 GCA_013390005.1 Calyptomena viridis
CAGCTTCTTAAAGAAGCCTCTCTCCTAGCCCCCCCAGCTAATAAAAAACTCTGGCTACTTAAAACCACAACAGTCTGCAAAGTTGTTTATGTGTTCTCACTCTGCTCTTCTCTGGCTGCAATTAAATCTGTGTAATAACTTTTTTTGTTCTTAAATATGTTATCACAGAGGTGATACTATCATTCCTGATTGGCTCAGCCTTGGCCAGTGGTGGGTCCATCCTGGTGCCAGCTGGCATTGGCTCTACTAGACATGAAGGAAGCTTCCAGCAGCTTCTCACAGAAGCCACCCTTGTGGGCGGCTCTGTTACCAAAACCTGGCCATGCAAACCCAAAACACTGTATAAAAGCAATCTTAGAATATGGGTCCTCGCTTTAAGACAACAAGGGAAAAAATAAATCATCCATATTTAATATGGTCAAGGCTTCAGTTAAATTTCACTTTTATTTTGAAATAGGACAATTCATTACATTGCAAGTCAGAGAAAATCTTTGGTTATTGTTGTTCATAAAAAGTATTTTCTGTGAAAATACTTTACTTATTTTCAACTTGCTCTAGTTTATACATTGTGAAATATTGCTCTCTGTGGGGTATAGGTAACATTCAAAGCTGACTGCTGTCAAAAGGAATTTGTCTGACATAAGAAATTGTGGTTTACACTCCAAATTTTTGTTGGGGTTCTTTTTTTTTAATTTACTCAAGTTATTCAAATCATTTATTTATTTCTTTCATATACCCAGCTCAAGCACAGCACAGAAGGCAAGTGTATCCATGTATTGAAGCAACTGACTGCTGATGAGGCAGTATTTTATTCTTTGGAAAACTAGCAACTGCTGTTGTTAATTGGTAAGCTTATCCTTTGGTGAGGGACATTAAAAATACAGCTTGGTTTGCCAGGTGTTAGGTCTCTGAGTATGGCAACAGATGGTAACTGCCTTGACTGGCTTCACCTGGGACTCCCTCCAGGAGGTACCTAACTCTTGTCCAAGCTGACTGCCAGGAGTAGTGTCAGCAGGGCTGTGCTGCAAGGAGAGGTGAGCTCAGTGCTGCAGCTGCCCTGTCAGCCACTGGAGAGAGGTGGTAGCAGTCTTCTTTCGGGGAGGACTTCAGTGCCAGCAAGTCAACAGTCTCATTAATAGAGTATGCAGAAGTATATGTAGCATTTGAAGGTTTTCTATAATGCTCTCCGAAGTGAATATATAGGCTACTATTATTTTTTCTCTATGCATAATTTCATTTCTATTTTTTATGCAGGAGCATAATTACAGTGTGATTTTTTACCTGCTCCTGAATTTTTGTCAGCTTGAATTTCCGCTTTTACATATAGCAAAAGCCTCTTCCCATCAAATATGTGATAGGAGTATTTCCGCTTCTGCTGGACAGGTTATAAGCAGTTTAGGAGTAGCCAATATTATAGGACCTTTGCTGTGTTTGCCCAGGACCAAAGGTAACACAGCCTTTGGATGTTTACTAACAATAGCTTGTGTCTGGCCCAACGAAGTTTGTGTCTAATTAGACACAGCAGAAAAAAAGGCTGACAAGGGACAAGCACGTGGGAAAAAGGAATAAGTGGATAACAGTGATGATAACAAAAGACAAAATCATGGCCTGTGCTTGATTTCAATTAGTAGTTAGGGAAGAGTTTATTTACTGTTGTATGTAAGGAAAAAAGTCATGCTTGTACTCTGTATTATAAAAAAATTTTGTACCTTTCTCATGCGTACTTACAATGGCACTTAGTGAATGTCTACAGTTCTATTCATCTGAAAAATATAGATGTTTTTTCTCTGTCCTCAGGTATAACAATTTTATTAGCTATGAATAACTCAGAAGAGTCAAGCAATATTGGGTGAGTTTTAAGAAAGGTTAATAGACTCCCTGTCATGCATGTTGGAAAACATAAAAATTCAGTGGGTTTGGTTTTTTTGGTTGTTTTTTTTATTCCAAAGATTTTGGTCGAGAGTGAATTTACCTGTGGAGGACAAGAACAGGATAAAATAATTCCATTATGAGAGAAAATTAGTATGAAAAATTCAATTGCCTATATTTGTAAAAGTGGTATTATGACTCCTTTATTCTTGCCAGGGAACCTACTACTGAATGATCTCACTGGCGACATTTATATAATGCATCTGCAGTGAAAAATAGGGATTCTTGATCTGGCACTAACTCAAACAGTGATGAAAAAGAAGTTATTTTTCTCCTGAAAATCATGGTTTGCCTTATTAAAGGGAAAAAAGAAAGCCTGCTCCTTAGGGCTGTTCAGTCAGTTAACCAAAGGGCTTTTTTTTTGTGTCTCTCTGTACCTAAAGCTAAACATAAAGATGACAACATTCATCACTTGTAGGCAGATACAAATCAGTAAAACAGTAATACAGTTTCTGTTTTCACAGGAGCAAACACTGAATTCTACAGAAACAAACATATAAGAAAAATCTAGGAAAATGTAGCATAAATCCATGGAAACTAGGACACTTATAGTGTATATTTTTTTTAACTTACTAGGTTTGGATGACATAGTATGAACTTCCTAATTTAATCAAGTTTAATATTTGTAATCATTGCTCACATATTTTCTTATAATTTAACAAATTAGATAGTGAACTGTACAATAAAAAACTGAAATACAGTGCTGACAGTTTTGTTATTTTTATAATGGATGTAGTAAGTTACATACTCTCAAAAACTGTGGTTTAATTGTATTTTTTTATAGTCTAAACTTTTACATTAAGAACAATTTATATCAGTCAAGACATAAGTATTTGAAGGTTGATTGTAAAGCAAGAGGGATTAGATCCCTCTAAAATGTTAATATTTCTAGGAATAACACCACTTTTTCTGTTAAATAAATTTTTTTTGACATCTAATTTTGATGACAGGCTCACGTAATAGAGAGGTCAAGAAACATATTGTTAAAAATGTGACTATGCTTTGTTACTTTATTAGTGTCTTTAATCATTTGTTCATTTACTTGTCCAGAATGTCTATTTTTATACAATACAAGGATAAAATATGATCTCTGACAGTATCCTGGTTCATAACATTCTGCTGATAACAATTATAAGTAGAAATCCTGTCATATATGTTTCTATAAAGTATGTCCTTGGATATGGATCAGCAAATCACGCTGTTAGAAGCAGAGGATCCATTCTCATTATCATATTTAATTGAATTTATTAATAGGAGTATTTCCCCATGTTCTTGTGGGACCTTTGCACTAATTTCTTAATTGACAGTAGTGGAGTCATACCACATTATATCAGATTATGTTACACCTGTGATGAAATGAATTATGACTTCTACATTTCAGCTACCCTCCTACTCCTTGATCCTTGCCAAGAAAGCCCATGTCAACATTCTCAAAAATAGTCTCTTCTCTACCTGCTGTAAACTTGTGCCACTTATATACTATCCCAATGTGTTAACGGAGGACCTCTTCTATAGCGTTTATACTTTATACATGCAGCTTAATAGCCTAAACAGTTAGCTGGCCATCCTTTCTGGAGAATTACAGCTCCAATAAACTTTTGAGCATTGGTTTGTAAGCTAGCAATCACACCCTGTCATCAAGTTCCACCTCTACACATGGTTTATTGTCTACTTTAATTTAATGTTATGTTAAGTGATCTTAATTTGTGTTGGCACATGTGAAAGTCACAACTCTTGAAAACAGAGCTTCTGTCATTACTACCCACAGGATCTCATTTTTACAAAAGTAATTTCTGGAAAAACCTCTGCAGCTTTAGGGGTTTTTTTAAAAAACTTCCAAGGTTTTAGCTAATATAATTCCACTGGAAAACAAAGTATTTTAATTAAATTGCACTATTTAGATTTTTTTTTTCTACCAGTAACTTATTTTTATTCATACATCCATGACTGTAATTCTAGCCTGCAACTTACTAATAGTCTTGTACTTTTGAATGTTTCCCAGGGAAATTCTCTCTTGTTTTGTTATGACATATTAAGCTTTACTTTCACATCTCTGCTTACGCATACAACCTGAGCTGAATTAATTTTTACTGTAGAAACCAAAATGTAGTATCTTCTGGGTTCCTCTTAGTCATATGTCTTTAATTTTTCAAACTATTTGGTTCAGAGGTATTGCAGAGAGGCTTGGAACTTGTTTATTTAAATTTGAATTTGGAATTTTATTTTCGAGTTATGGTTTTCCCTTTTGACTTATTGTTTTATGAGACAATTTCTCTTAATATTTCAAGGCACCAGCTTTGATCTGAGCCAGGACACCTCTGCTGAAATCCTGGAGTTGCATCCAGGATTGACTGCTGGAGTCAACATGTGGCATTTTATGATGTACTTCATGGCACATTTCATTCTAATGTGACCTGGATAGAAATAAACAAAGTGTTGTACTGTGACAGAGTGGGAAATAGGAAATACTCAAATGGATTATTTCCACAGAGGTCAAAGTTTTACTTATCCTAACTCAGAAATGGTACAAATAATCAGCTTATATTTGCAGGAGTCAGCTCAAAATCAAGTCAGAGGATGCATTACATGGACACCTAGCAGGTGAATAACTCAAAAAACATATTAATTCCAATGTAGTAAGAACATTTCAAAACAGTTTTCTTCAGAAAAACTGAAAGTTGAGTCTCCTCTTGGTCACTCTGTGCAAGAGACATCTCCTGCTGATTAACTAATACAGCCTGTACAAACAGGACGTGTTGTGTGGACACTGTTGCAGCATGTCTAGAGTTTTTAGAAGGGGACTCAGCTTCCTGGAGCATCACACAGCACCCACATGAGCTGATAATGATTACGTAATACAACAAGAACTATCATTTCCTTCCACTATTTTTGTTGCTCTGAGCATTGGGAATTATCTGACTTTTCACTACTCACTTTTTACAGTATGTTCCTTTCAGATCCTACAAAATTTCTCTTCTCCCTCATGCTTTTCAATCCTGTTCATTAAACATATGTGAATAATAAAATACTTCAGGATGACTCATGCTGCTGTTTTCTCATAAAGAAAGATAGCTGAACTAAAATAAACCAGCTCCAGTGCAGGTCTCACACAGGGTCCATGCATGGAGTTCTGTCTCCTCTTTTGGCTTTTGTGTTTCTTCTGTTGTTTCTCACTATTTTTGTTCCCTCTTCCTCTGCCCATGTGGTATTTTCTGCCTTTGCTGAAATACATTTTTCTAAGAAGCACCACTGTCATTGCCAGTGGGCTCATCTGTGCCCTGCATTGGGTTCATTTAAGCCAGATGGAAATGACTGTCCAGCAAAGGGACAGCCCCAGCCTCTCCTCACAAGGGCCTCCTAAGTGGGTCTATCTGAAAGGAAGGCTCTCTAAAGAGTTTATATTAAGAGAAAAATACTTGTTATGGGCAATATTTTTTTTCAACCTTGTTATAGCTAACGTAGAATTTCTTGATAGGAAGGAACCAGAATTAAAATTTATTCAATATCTTTTCTCAATACTTTCAAAACTAAAAGAAATTGGTGGCTTTCTTCCCAGCTTGCTACTCATTTTGGTGTCAAACCTTTCTAGAGGACACTGAAGAAACAAGTTCCAAGTTAGTGCTGTGCACAAGAAAGGGAGAGGCAAAATCTCGAACATTTAACTTTTCTACCAGCCCAGTCACCAACAGCATAACAGTCAAACTATAAAGTATAAGAATAGGAGGAGAAGGGATAGAAGAAGAATAAAGTTATGATTCATGCGATATGTGTTTTTCTCATTCTTACTATGAAAGGCAAAGAAATACAGCAAAATCCGTATCAGTTTATAGCATAGCATAAAAGTCATTCCTTAGCAGAAGGAAGCAATTTAACTCATAATTGTGAAGGCTATAGCCAAGCTGACTGGGCTTGGCATTTGAGAACAGTGTAAATGGTTATTAAAATATGGGTCTCATTCAAATTACTGTGACAACCAGAGATGGAACAATACAAGGTCAGATCATGCCAATTTTCATGGTATACTTAAGTCCAGCAAGCTAATCAATATCTAATACAGATTTTAACTAAACTATGCTTGAAATAGAGATCCACAGGTACATCACAGATAAATGCAAGAAAAAGTGTGGAAAGAGATTTGGAAACAACAAAAAACAAGATTACTCATTTTGACTCCAAAACATTACTGATTTATTACAATAAGAGTAGCCTTTGGGAAAGTCAGGTTTATATACATTTTCACTGCATAAATACCAAATAACAAACCCTTTCTAAAGGAATATTTATTTTATATTACTTATATGCAGTGTGTTATATTGGATGAGAACTATTTTGGGTACACACTGTATTAGATTGAGCGTATCAAAAGACAGACCTTTGGAGAGGTGAAATTATCAAAATGAAAAAAAAATAGTGAAAAATAAGAGAGAATATTGTATAATATCTTGGTCTTCTCATTTATTTTTAAATTATATGTAAAGAAGATATTCAAAGCCAATAGCTCACAGATCTCCAGAGTTCATCACTTCAGAAACAGCAGATTGAAGCCTGACGGATAGGATGGGATAGGATAGGATAGTTGCAGCTCATTACCTCTGGTCCTGTCACTGGTAACCACTGGAAAAGTCATGGTTCTTTCTTCTTTATATCCTCCCTTCAGAATTTTACATACATGAATAGGATACCCCCGGAACCTTCTTTTCCCTAGGTGAAACAGTCCCAGCTCTCTCAGCCTTTCCTCACAGGAGAGATGCTCTAATCCCTTCATTATCCTTGTGACTTGGACATACTGGACTCTTTCCAGTATGTCCATATCTCTTCTGTACTGCAGAGCCAAGAACTGGACACAATACTCCAGGTGTGGCTCGCCAGCATTTAATAAAGGGGCAGAAGCATTTCCCTCAGCCTCCTGGTAATACTCTCAATGCAGCTCAAGATACTGTTATCTTTCTTTTCAGCAAGGGCACATTTCTGTCACTAGTTCAACCAGGTGTCCACCAGGACTTCCAGGTCCTTCTCTGCCAAGATGTTTCTAGTTTGCTGGCCACCAACATATATTGGTGCATGAACTCTCTGATGATGAGATAAAGCTACATAAACCACCAGTAAATGCAGAGGCATAACGCATTTTAGAGACATCACATTTAATATCAAGTGTTTGCAATGTTAGGTACTTAGCCTAGGCTCCATTTATTGTTAACTGAAGGAAGTAAACATTTTTAGTCACAGTTTCTCAAGAAGATTTTTCTTTTTAAGAATAAGCTGAACAAAGTCTCATAAAAACCATCCCCTTTAGACAAGATACATAACTGATTCAGGTATCATTAGTGTTTGAAAGGAATTGCACTAAAAGACTTTCCAATGGATTCAGCTCTACTGAAATTAGTTAGATCTCTCCTTCAAAAGACAAAGGACTAAAAAAAGTCTAGTTGATATATAAATAAACTAACCTCTCCAAATTCTCCTTATTCTCCTGATAAAGAGTGTTTACAGGGTCTAGGATATATTTCTACACATGTTGTAACAAATGTGCTCAAGCATATTTTTGGAAGAGGGATTTCCTGTCAAACATAAGGATTCTTCTTCATCTGTTAGTAATAGTAGCTGCATGCCAGAATATTGCTGTTGGCTATGAATCATTATTCTTTCCTTGATTGTAGCTAGATCATCATAAATTAGGCAGATTCTCAAAAAGCTGTTCCTTTCCAAGACAAATGTTATTGTTTTGGTCTTTTACCTGATTACTGGTTGTTATAATAGCAGAGCTTCTTCTGCAGAATGCCTAATTAAGTAATTTGCAGAATTTTTATTATATGTTATTCTTTATCAAATGACAACAGCTACAGAGATTAATAAAGCTGTCAGCTGTGGATAAATTCATAAGTGATTATTTCAATTTCTATTCTCAAGTGTTACTTATCAGGATATTGTTATTTTTATTGAGGGAACTGAAGGGGATAGATTGACTAGAATTATCTCTTTAACATGAGGTAGCTTCAGATTTTGCTGAATAGTATCCTCCCTAGAGAAAAGTCCACTAGCAGAAAAATTTTAAATAGTGGATAGACAAAGAGTCATTATTAGTATGGACTACATATTTAGCTGCAATAAGGAGCATCATAAAGTGCTAAGAAAAAGGAAGTGGAATTCAATATCAATTTTCAGGTATATTTAAGCTAAATACCTGACAAAAATTGCATCCTTACCTTCCTGAATTATATCATTAGAAAAGCAGCAGAATTCATTTAATTATTAATATGATTTTAATGACAATAAATCTTTGATCAATGTAGTAAGTATTATATTGTTTATTCATTATATCAGACCTAGCATCGAGCAAACAAAACATGTTTGCTTTAAAGTATGAAACCCTTTGTTTTCTGGAGTCCAAACTTTTCAACTATATCTGGGCTTTGCATGGATCCATCAAAAAGGAAAGTGTTTCTGAAGCATTTTCTTCCAATATCCCTGACTTGACTATTTACAATATGGATATTTGAATAAAACCTGGATTTTTGTACAGTCCACTGGTTTCACTGATGATGTTGATACTATAACAAGTCAGAAATGTTTACACTCTCACCTTGAACTATACTTGTCACCCTTGTTTAACATCACGAATATAGAATAAATAAAGTTAACCAGGTCTTTCCTCAGTCAGTTTTAATAATGAAAGTGTCCAATTATATCAAAAAATAAATGTCTACAAACATTTCTATACTTTTTGGTAAGAAAAGCAGATGATTCAATTTGTCTGATAATAATGAATTATTTTCCATTTGAAAAATCATTCATAATACAGCTTAAATTTCAACTTCATCCTACAGCCACAAAACAGGAGATTAAGAGGTCCTCTGAACAATCATATTAACATTTAACATCATTAAGTCTTATAAGAAAGGAAGTTACAGACAACTTGGTGGAGATGTCTTTTTAAAAAGCCACAGTCAATTAATTAAGAACTAAATAGGAAATTAAACAGTCAACATTTTCAGAAAATAGTCAGGTCAACAAATTAGATTTTTTGCTACAGAAACTGTAATACATTTTAACAATATTTGGATCAAAACTAAGTATATTTTTTAAAAAAAAAATTTTAAAAATATTTAAATTATTTAAACATACACAAGATATTTGAAAAAATATTCAAAACATTCTCATAGGTTGACTAAAAATTGGCACAATTCACTGAGTAAAAATTTACTGGTAAGCCTAAAAAAATGAGCTGCAAAGAGTAGTGTAGCATACCCAGTGGTGAAATGGAACTAACCTTCCAGTGTTCTGTGTATTTATGAATGACAAGAAAAAAACCTTAGATGAATAAACAGGAAAACCAATTAGAGCTTTTTGACAAACTGCATCCAAATCTAATACTACCAATTCTAGAAATAAGTAGACAAGTTAGGAAGAATATTGTTTGAACAGCCACACATGAATGATTAGAGGACTGGAAAACATGGCAGCTATGCAGCAAGATATTCTACGATATAAATATATTTATCTTGACAGAAACTGTTAAGTCGCGACTTTATGAAAATTTATTAATACTTACTTAAGGAATGGAAACATTATGATAGAGGGCTCTTTAGCCTAGCAAATAAAGGAATAATAAAATACAAAGGCTAAACAAATTTCAGGGTAGGAATAAAATGTGAATTTTTTGCCACTGAGCATAATCAAACGGGAACAATTCAAGACTGATTGTGGTGAATTTTCAATCTATTGGAGTTCAAAGAAACTTTACATGAGAAAATTCTCTGGTCTGAACTATGCAGGGATTTGAATTAAAATCATGACTGTCCCTAAGCCAACACTACTGTATAAATTTCCATTCACAAATGTGAGTGATAATACAGCTGGCATTTTCGTAGTATATATGTGAAGTGAACCAAATTAAAAAGAGCCTTAAAATTATACCTACACCTGGAGTAAAGCAAGTCATCATTTCTAAGAAAATGGTTTTTAAACTTACATAAAGGAAAAGAAGGCAACTGCATTAAAGGATGTATTAGAGTAAAAATAATTTTTCAAGTGATTTTAGAAAGTTCCCCTTGCCATTAATGAGTAAGTAACTACTTGAAATAGCTTCTTAAGTCGTTTTCTATAACTCAGAATTTTGTTTCTTTTCCCCTTCTTCTTTCCACATAGACACACAAGAAAAAAAATGTGGGTTTTTGTTGTTTGTTTTCTTGGGATTTTTTTTTGTTTGAGGCCTTTCTTTGCCTCTTTTGTCTTGGTTTTAATAGTCAAAAGAGAAACATTTAAAAATAGGTCCTATACTGGAGATTATGCAAACATGACTGCAATATAATGAGCAAGGGTGTTATATTATCCTCATTCTTTCCAATAGGCATTGTAAATATTTTAATGTTTGTTTTCATACCTATGGGACTCACTGACTTTCCTTTAGAAATGTAATTTTTACAACTTTGAATACTCTACCAATAATGTGAGGGATAATTAGCTTCAGCTGGTAGCTGACCTGACCTATAAATTCATGTGGGAAATCATTGACAAGGTAAATGAAAAATAGGGGGGTTTTATTTTTAGAACTAAAAAGAGATCTATGCCACTAGAAATAATATTGTTTTAGGTTCCAGAATGAATAATTGTTAAAGTTCTGTTTCTATGTTTTTATAGTCTTGTCTGAAAACTGAGAATAGAAGGCATTTTAGAATAATCACAATATGAATATCAATTGTGTCAACAGTATAAACAGAATTCTCTTGTTCTCTCTGAAAGTAGAAAATATTCTTTGCAAAGAATATTTGCATCTAGACGTTATGTATTTGAAATCATGTATTGTGGGTTTAAGATTCTTGTACCATTGTTTCCCATTTTCCTTCTACTGATAGATCTCAAAAAATGGATTAGGGCCATCTATTGAATTAATTCCTTAAAAATGAAGCAGTCACACTCACTAGAACCAACAATTACTATCTTTCCTGTGTATATGTTGTAGGAATGGAAACATTAAAATTAAAAAAAAATTGAAATTCATAACTACAAACTAACAGGTAAGCATGTTAACCATTAAATTTCATAATGAACAAAATCCTCACTATAAAAAAATATTTTCCATCACTGACATTAACAATGATACAGTAAAATACTGAAATCTGAAAGCAGTGCTCTAACTTGAATTCTATTCAGTCCTAATCAGACTTGGACTTTCTGGTCAGCAAATAATGCTGAGTATCCTAATTAAGATTAAGGAACACGTAGTTATTTTTAGTTTGTATGTTTTAAACCCAAAAGAAACTACTATGATAATCTATTTTCACTTTCTATACAGCAGACAAATTATGCACCGAGCTTATAATTTCTGTGTAAGACATAATGTATCTCATAGAATCACAGAATATGCTGAGTTGGAAGGCACCCGCAAGGATCATCGAGTCCAATTCCTGGCCCTGCACAGGACCATCCCCAAGAGTCATGCCATGTGCCTGAGAGTATTGTCCAAATGCTTCTTGAAGTCTCACAGGCTTGGTGCTGTGACCACTTCCCTGGGGAGCCTGTTCCAGTGCCCAACCACCCTCTGGGTGAAGTGTCTTTTTCCATCATCCAACCTAAACTTTCCCTGACACAACTGCAGGCCATTCCCTTGGGTTCTGACACTGGCTGTCATCGAGTGTTGATTTAAAGATTGCAAGTGATGGAGAATGCACTACATCCCTAATTTCTACCACTGATTAGTTATCCTCATTATTAAACAACGTGTTATTAAGAATCTGAATTTAAATTAGTACAAGCTTCCAAACACTGGCTTTCATAATAGGGTATGATTTGCAGATTAAATATATCTTACAATTGATAATTAATGCTATTAGGGGATAAGTAAAATAGATCTTTCCATTACCATGTTCATACAAGGGGTTTCATATTCTTGCTTCAGTTGACATCAGCACCAGCATTTTCCTACAGAATTTTATTTTTTAAAAAATTAAAAAATATGTAAATATAAAACCAATTAAGATTGCAGATTATTTTGATAATTTTAAGGAAACCTTTTTTCTAATCTCTCCATATATTCATATGTTAATAGACAATATGTTAGATGTACTTAGCATGTGATGGGAAAATCACATTGCATTTAAACACAAGAAGCCCTTGGTTTTAAGTTTGTAAATGTTGTTATTTACACTTACAGAGGCATATGTTTGCATAATGACCAATATTATACATGATAGGGATGAATCAGACTAGGTGTTTAGGGATTAAACTAAGATCAGATATGAAAGAGAAAGGAAAAGATAGAAAAGTATTTTTGTTTGCAAATTCCTTTAACGCTTTTCTCCCTCCTGTCCCTCTCCTTTTAGAGAGGCAACCATAACTCTTTATGAACCTTACTAAAATTAAAAAACTAGCACTTCTTTACTACTTCTATGCAGTTTTTCCTGAAGTACCTACAGCAATTAATGAAATGTCCTAACAGAAAAATAATTGGCAATTTAAATAAGTATTTTAATAAATTTTCTCACTTGACACAAGAAAAGCTCAATATTTAACAAATGTTTATTATAAATTAAGCCAATAAATAAAATGGAATACCTATGTTACTTAATACTTGTTTTAATGCAAAAATATTACGGTATCAAGTGTTGCTGCATCCTCTTTGCTTCTTACAAGAAATAAAATGGGGTTTAACAGCCCAGAGTCTTAATGCATATGTTCAGACAGTCTCAGAGTTCACACTCAAGTACACAAGAGGCAACACTTACGTACTCTATCACAAACCTTTGCTTGGTAGATCTTTAATGAGAAATGTAGTTTGTAGGCTTGATTAGTTAACACTTGCCTCCAATAATAAGCTAATGAAAAGAGCTCAATTGCCCTTAGATCTGCAGAGAACCCACTTAAATTTTTCTAGTACAACTAGAAATAAGACTGGACAGTATCAATAACAGAATTCTCTTTTGCCTGTTATCAGACTGTTACTGTTAACTTATGTGGAAGGTCATTATCACTCAAGGAAGGTATTTGACCAGGCATACATTTATTTAACATGCTTCAATTTATTTTCAGACCCTGTTTTTCTTAGGAATATTAATTTAGGAGAGAATAGTTGATTTATAATGACAAGAATCTCTAATCATATTCTAAGTTTATCCCTCATTTTTACTCAGTTGTATTTAGGAGGTTCCATTATGGCCCTGTGTCTCCATTATATTGACCTATGGTTATGCTTTGTGGCCTCTTATTAACTAAGCTGAAGCTTTGAAATTAACAAAGGAAGCATACCTCTCCACACAGGTCACAAACCTTTGGAACTCATTGTCATGAGGTGCTGTGGATGTCAAAAGTATAAATGCTTGCAAAGACAGTTACACAAATCATGGAGGAGAACTCTGCTGAGGACTGTTACTCAAAAGATGCAGCAACAGTTTTCACCTCGGGAAATACCTACACTACACTTTCTCCAAAGCAAGGGCATTTATCGAGGGAAGCACAACTCCATATGAAGCCTTTTCTTATCATCTTTTTCTAGAGATGGTTCCTATAAAAGACATGATTCTGGGCTGAAGGTTATTTAGTCTATTCCAGACACAGCAATTTTTCTTGTTCCTAAACTGTTTATGTGATCTAGCACTACAACTCCATTTGAATGACTGTAGCTCAAAGGTAATTGCTCTTCCAGATCAACTAAAGTAGCTGCCTTACCCACGTAACCCTTCCTCCACAGCAATCAGCAAAATTAGACATCTGCCCAATGTTCTATGCTTATCTTTGCTTATGCTTTATACCTCCTTTTAAATAGCACTAAGTATGGCAGAAATGTAAAGCACAAAATTAAGATATTTTCTAACACACAGACAACAGAACTATGATTGTGCTCTTTACTGGTTCATTGCAAAGTACACATGCTAAGATGTGCTATAGAGATGTGTAAGTTTTCTCCTTACATAAAATGTGATTTTGGAAACTGTTTTAAGTAGAAACAGATTTGGACTTGCAGAAAGCTTCTGTGATTTCAGCAAGTCTCTGTGTGACTGTAATCACCCTTCCAGAGGATGTCTGGGAGAGGCACTGAAAAGCTTGTCTTACAGTCAGTCATCTGAGACCATGCCTGTCCCTGCATGCCAACATGGAGAGGCCCTTCCCTTTGTGCCAGTGAGGATGAAGGAATTGCTGTTGCTGACTAAATGCCTTTTCCCAGAAAAAGCTACTAAATGAAAACACTACACTTCTCAGTGGCAAACCAGTCTTCCAGTCCAGAATTACCCCAGTTTCCGAAGTGTAGTAGCATAAGGATGAAATAGATTTCTGCAATTCTGAGTTTCAATGACCTCTTTTTTCTAAATCTTCCTGGTATTGTTATTAAAAAATAGAATTTTCTGGCACTGATCCCTGTTGAAAACACCCAAATGACTTCATATTGCACAGCTTTTTTTGGATTATTTATTTTTCATACTAATTTTATGACATGTCAATTCTCTTATACTTAATTAATATTTTCCAGCTCCACACTTTATTTGGTAATTTTAACATATTCCTCTCACACTCTGTCTCCTCTCAGGGCAATTTAGATTATAAGGACTTGACAGAAAAAGAAAAAAATCTATTAATAAATTCAGCAAGACATGTAAAAAAGAAAATATATTTTGTACCAGAATAAAAGTAAACAGTGTATTTTGGGTCAATTACTGTCAGTTAAACAGCTGTGAAAACTGTTATTTCTCATAGACCTGACAGAAACCTGGATATAAATGTTTTAATACCTAAATGCTTAGTATAAATTCAAAGTTATGCAAGAACCCTCCTTTTAAGAAATTTAGATATTTTATTACAATCTCATTCCCCTTATTTTGGCTCAGACATGACATTTCCTTGATCAGAACATTTGCTTAAATATTAAATAGAAAATCTACCTAAAGCAGTATTAATAAAATACATTTAAAGTTATTAACATAGTAAGGAATTGAAATGACTCTTCATAGCCAGGAAACCCAGTCTACTCCGAACACAGTAAATTACCTTTGTTTCATCAAAGCACTATTTGTGGAAAACCTCACCTAATTTGAAACAGTGCTGCTTTAGACATGGAACTGCTGCATATCTTCACTGCATCCTCAGCAGGACTTTGGAATGTAATATGAAGTTTTGTATCAGCCCCCAAAGTGACATCATCTACATACTATTTATATTTGTAAATGCTTCTAAGGATTAAGTAATTATTTAGTAGGCAACAAAAATGGTTGATTTCTTTAGTTTTGGCTGAGTGATTCCATGACAGTTCATTTAAGAATGAACTACATTTAGTGAGGTACTGGCCTTTAAGAGTGGACATGTACCTTTAAAGCTATCTCTAAAATACAATCCTCCCAGTAGGCAAAGGAACAGGAACATAATTTAATTTTCTCTGCTCTAATCTTGAGGCTCTTTCTCATACTGCAAAATGGTAAATAAATGTCAACTCAAGAAGCAGCAGCAATTTATATTCTTGAACACTAGAAAGTCAGTTCCAAGCTCTTAGATTTATTTTGCTTTTATATCTCTTAGATCATACTGCCTTGTTGGTATTTTTAGGGTTGAAAAATAGTTCCCAAGGGTTTAAGTTCTTTGTATCATATTAACAGTGTGTACCATTCACTCCTCAAATTTGTTCTTTTTTCTTGTTAAAAATTCCATATTTATTTTTAGCATTAAACATAGAAGTACATTTCAGTTATGAACCATAAATTATTGACAACAAGGAAGTATTCAAACCTTGTTCAAAGTCATTTTTTTTCCACGTGATGCTAAAATCACTGCCATTAAAGTCAACTTAATTTTGAAAGTTTAAAATAGATCAATATTTCCCTTTTAAAACACAGGGACAACTTTAAATGAGTTTCCAGAGCTCCCACTTGTACAAGAATATAACGCATATTTGTCTCCACTGAGATAACAGCTATTCTGCATCCAACAAGTAAAAGCATGTCTCTTGGGTAGCAGCATTGTGAAGAGGATCTTGCCAGCCTGCCTAGTCTTACTCTGCAGGAAGCCAAATTACTGTTGCTGGAAATAAGTACAGAAAGCTTCACTTTCACTGAACATGAGTTTGTCTGTAGTTACCACAATACAGGCTGGTTTCTTGGAAGTCTTGCCTTCGTTTTGTATGACATTAAGAGATCATACGAAATGGTCCTGGATATAGTCTTTTATATTTTAATAAAACTAGAAATAAAAAGCAAACAAAATCCCAGATCTGTGCTTCTTTGTTGATGTCTGCTGTACCTCCTAGAAACTCTTATTTTATTAAACTACCAAGTTCCTTTTGAAACAGTGCCTCCAGAGAGTGATCTTTGAACCACAAATGATCCTCAGGGCCTGGTGGTCAGTTTGTATTGTCTGTCTCATGTATTGTCTTCATCTGTGTTTCAATTAAAATTGTGAGGGGAATGCACGTGTGGGTGCATGGAGGTTTTTGACCAACCTTGGATTTTGCTTAGAGTACTTGGGTATCTCCGTTAAGAGCATCTAGATGGTACTGTCAGCCTTCTTTACATTATCGCTACTTGTCAAATTCATTCAGGTCAGTTTGCAAGGAAAAGAAGTGTTGTCATTGACTGAAAGCTTCATTTTTCTCTTCCAATAGTAAGATAATAAAGATGAGACTCCATCTTTACAATTAATAAGAGACATGTCTGCAATAACAGATCACAGTTCTGTACTCTTAGCATCCTAAGGCCACAAAAGAGCCCTGACGGTCCCTGCCCAGTTCTGCCCATGGCTTCACCTCCCATCATGCCCCTACCCCAGAACCCCATGTTAGACCTGTAGGGCCATCTGTCTCTGCCCCAGAATTGCTACAGCAGGGCCAGTCTCCAGAGCCCTGCCCTGCTCAGCCCATGGGCTCATGTTCCACCCCAACCTCAGCCCATCCCTGAGTCCTGAGGCTGTGGCTGCCTCAGTGATCCCCAGCTTTCTTGCTCGTGGCTGGGTGGGACAGACTCTGAGTGGTGAAGCCCCAGACTAACTAGGCTGTATGGGCCACCCCTGTGGTCCCTGCTCCCCCTCCCTAGGTCTCCATCCCTCAAGGACACCCTAACAGTACAATTAGATCACTAGAATAAAATCAAATGTTTCATGTCCTATTTTTTTTTCACCCTCTCCTTCCTAATCTTCATATTTCGCAGAAATATGTAAGTGCTTGGCAGCCCTGACCATCAAAAGTGCATCACTCATGTCCCTGCTCTCAGTGCTGACTCCCAGCTGAATACAACTGAAGCTCAGTGTTTCAGTCCTGATCTTTAAAGGCCAGCATGTGACTGGCCTTGGCAACCTAACTGATGGTCTCAGTCTTCCTGATCATGACCTCTCATGACAACTGCATTCCTCTGGGGAACTGGAAATGTCAGACATCAAAGTAAGACCCATGAGTGTGTCAGACAGTTTTCTCAGCAGCTGGCTTGTGACTGAGAAATTCACTGTGACAGAGATCAGAGTAACCACAAACAAAACGTAAAGCTCAGACATTCCACCTAGCTTTCCCAACATCACGATAAAAGGAAAAGCATCCACTGACAAGATGATGAAGAGGAACATTACGACAGATCCTCAGCTGCTGTAAAGGTGCATTGCTTGGATAAAGACAAAGGACACAAGGATCATTAACCTATCAGTCCTCACATGTATATTACTGTTGCTAGAGAAAGTTGTGCTGGAAGATCTGTGTCTTAGAAAATGATGATTTGATGAAATTGAAGGTTTTTACAAGAGTAATTTTTAAAGGCATGAGAAATAACAGAAGTAGCATATTCTACTAGTGTTAATGTATTTTATTTTGACCTTATGAAACATTCTTAGTTCAAAAAATCAAAATGTGCACATTTTTATGCTAATTTAATGTACTGTAATGGCTGAACCACATCAAATAGTGCATTATGTCAAGTCAAAGTAATATAATGAAATAGAATATGACACTTTGTGTCACAATGCAACAATATTTCCCAGCATTTTTTTTCATATTCTACTATTGAAAGCACATTTCTAAAATAAAATAAATTTGAAGAAATATTTTAATTGTTCTATCACAATATAAATATTTCATTTTCTAATCCAACTAGCAATATAGCTATTTCATCAATTGGTTACAGCCACAATAAAAATTTCACCATTTGCAAATTTTCGAACTTTTCTTACACTTTATTACGGTGCAAAGATGAGCAAAATCTTCAAAGGTAAGTATGGCACAATATGATAGAAAAATCAAATAACATACACCATGTCCTTGTTTGTATCATAAATAGACTTATCTATTTAGAATTGCTGCCAGTGTCCAACCCTTCAAAGATGTTCATGTGCTAACAAATATTTGTAAAAGTAAACAAACCATGAATATATTCTGCTCACACAGGAATTTAACAATATTTCCTCTATAGTTTAAAGGCATATGTCTCTCAATTTTCTCCCTTTACAACATGCAGATGATGAAAAATAGCCTTATCACCTGAAGTAATTTTAGATATTCATCATTAAGTCTGTATTTATTATGCATAGCATCCATTAAGGAGGATTTGTGTCTGTGGTAAAGGCCTGGGGGAGGATTTGTCTCTGTGGTAAAGGCCTGAATTTTGTAGGAGTTGCAGGAACATCTGTGCAGTCATCCTGATACTCCCTTTACAGTGTGACACAAGCCTGCATGGTAGAATTTTGTTAAGCACTAGGCATTTCAAACAAGGCCTGCAAGAGTAGGGAAGTAATGTATATAAAAGCTTTGCCTGATCCATTGTCATTTACAGCAGTGAAATTGTTCTTCATACTTACCATGAGTTAGGGAACACCAGAGAGAGTCACATTCTTAGATTCTGCTTAATCAAAAGTCTCTGTTAAAGTGAGTAGCTTAAAGCACATAATGAGCTAGATTTGCAATTGAAGTCAATGTAAGCAGTTCAGAAAAGACATCAAAGGCAGAAGCTTAGGGGGGTTGAGGAAAGAAATTTACCTCTTCTTTGAGATTCTTTATCACCAGTTTCATTCATAGGCTAAACTGATGCAGTTATACTCTGCATAGTGTAATACTCCAAAGGTGTTACATATAAATCCATGTTTTACAAGCCTTAGTATCCTTAGAGAGAGCCGAGGACATTCACAGCTTTAGTACTACATGACTTTATGCAGACTTAGGCAGTATCTCAGGGATAACTTGTATAAGATATGGAACTTCTTGCTGACCCTGGTTGAGAAACAGATTCCAAATCCTTTATTCAGATAGAGATATGTCTTTTTGGACCAGGGTATAAGAATCAGAGAAACATAGGATAGCGAGAAACTGCCTGGCTCAACAAATAGTAACCTGCTATTATACCAACCAGTTCTTTTCTTAAATATAATCTCCCTAATAGCAAAGATACAATAACCACCTGGTGCAATTTAACAGCAAGAATAGAATGGGAATTTAAACACCATAATTTGAAAATTTCATAATTACCTGTAATCTATTATACTATGAATATCTTGACATTGGTAATAAAATTAAGGTCTTAATAGCATCTTTTTAAGAGAAAATAAAATGCTTTAAAGACAACACCCTGGATTGCTTCTAGGATGAGACTTGAAGCTGGTAATATGACAAACGACTCTTTTCCTTTATATGTTTTGCTGATGATAACAAACAAGTGAATGTTTAGTAACACATGAAAATTATTTTCTTGTACAAATGGCTTCCACAGGAATAACAGATAAGACTTAAGATAATGATTATCTCAGTTGGTTAGAGTACGGTGCTAACAACTCCAAGGTCGATCCCTCTGCAGGCCACTTAAGAGCTGGGACTTGATGATGTTTGTGAATCCCTTCCAACTCAATGATTACTGTGATTCTGTAATCATGTCAAAAACCTTGTTCAGCTACCTGTTTGCATCTTGAAAACCCATGAGACTATTCAAAGAAATACTCTTTCTGTAGATAGAGGAAAACTTTCTTAATGACTTTGCTGGAAGCATGTCAAAAACAGGAATGATATCTCCAAGAGCTCTTTAATGATAAAATCTGTTCCTTTCCTATGGCTGCAGCACACATGATAAGAATAATCTCTACCTTAAGCTATTCACTTGAGGTTTTGGGCTGTTTGAGGCTTTTGGGCGAAGAGTCAGACAGTAAGGAATAGACAAGAATCAGATGCTCTGTAACTTAAAAGCTTTCCCAGAGCCCTGAAAATCAGAGAGCAGTGTTTAGTGCTTTGGGCTACATGAGACTTGTTCAGGCTCCATAGCTTCTTCTCTTTGCTCAGAGATTCTTTTTGAAATACCTGGAAAAGATTCATTGTAACTGGTTTCTTACAAAGATATAGCTATATATGAGACCAATAGTTATAAAAACTGAAAATAAAAGTAAGAAAAAAGTGTTAGGTTCTTATGCGGACAGCAGACTGGCTTCGATAACCAGAACTTCTCTGGAGAGATCTAGGACTAGTGTTAAGATACATATTTTCTGCTATTCCATTTCTCACTGAGTGGTTTTGGTGAGGTTTTTTGTGTTTGAGTTGGTTTGGGTATTTTGGTTTTGCTTTTGTTTTTGTTTTGGGGTATGGGTCTTTGCTTTTTTTTTCTTTTGTTTAGCTAATAAAGCTGGCAAGAAGGGGAAGACAATGTGACCTTCAGTACAAGGAGGGACCATACCTCTCACAGCTTCACTCATTGCTTATTGCTAACTTTGTTGCACATCTGTAAGTTTAACTACTTAATGGATAAAAAAACATTGCAGATTTTCCTAGCCATGAGGCAGTCTTTTGGTCTGAGGGTTTACTTCACATTTACTCTGTTCAATGGGTTTCCTACCAACTTTAAGTTCTTCTATAGCAATAATCAACATCTATGAATACACTTATCCAGAGAAATCATTACTAGGAATTCTCAAAATGTTTTTTATCAGTAAAATGTATCTTCTAGGTATCAAAACTAAAGAAAACATATGTGTTTTACCACTCTATTCACAGATTTCTTATGGGAAAAGGTCTGTTTTACAAAGTGCCTCAGTAATCCAAAAATCTAAAATACTTCTATCTAAAAGTAATCTAAAAGATTGCTAAAGCCCTGACAGGAAATCTGTGATCAGCAGTCTTTCTAATGAGGAGCAAAGGAAAAGAATTGAAGTCCAGTGTTGCAGATGACAGTTCTCTCAGATGGAGTTAAGAGTAGGCTCAAATGTTATCAATAAATCAACAATCTCTGACACAAGTATTGGGTGAATTTCTGTGATCTTAGTTTTTTTTAATAAAAAACCACTCAATCTTGCATTGATAAAAATTCTCCATGAACATATAAATTAAAACAAATACCAAAATGCCGTCCTATAGTCATAATTCTTCTTTAGGAAGAAATAGAGAGGGGAAAAAAACAAAATTATGGGAACCAGTGTTGTTTCCTTTCCAATTTACTAGTTTAAGATACTCACAGGTACCACCAGACATCAACAGAATAAGAACTAAAACCAGGAGAGTTCTTCCCACTTGATCAACTTTTACAACCACCTTCATTAAGTCTGATAGACTTCTGTTTTTGCTAGGTAATGTTACTATCATAGACATACTTAAGACTCTTGCCTTGAAAAGTTCTTAGTATAATTAGAAATGATTATAATTAGATTATAATTAGAAATATATAAAAATTATATATATATTATTACAGATTATTATTAATGCATTATATTAGAGAAAGGGAAAAGATGCAGAAGGGAACACAACAGTTTTAAAGTAAAGTTTAAAAATTTCACTGTAAAATAAAGAATACCTGAAAATGTGTAGGATAGATTTTAGGTATTTTAGTATTTATTCAAGTGCACTAAAGATACGGGAGTGTCTTGATAGCTCTGCAACAATTTAGTGCCTATTTCAAACCCTAATCCATGATAAGGTTTTTAAGGTTTGCTTTCTCACTGTATATTCTGAAAAAATTGACCAACAACTGTGCTTTAAAGATTTCTTTCTTGTTCACAAGAACAAATTGTTAAATACAAAAAAAAACCAACAATGGTGATTTTTTCAAAAAGCTGAGGTGATGTTATCATCCTATGAAGATGAAATCACTCAGTTTTGGTTCTCAGATTGTTCCTTTTAAGATTGGGGTCAAAATTATCTCTTTGGGGAAGGAGATTCTTGGTTTCCAAGCAAATAAAATGTTCCCGACCATGAAGTATAGCAGGCAGGAAAAGCAGGAAAAGTCATAGCAAGTAGATGTTTGAAATGTAAGAAATTCCAAAGTGACTGCAGTAAGGTGGGTACACTTCTCACAATGAAATCCTCAGCTTTGATTCAATTAGAATTCTAAACTTCATATTCAGCGCCCACACATACACTGAGGCTATGAGGTGTTGGAATATCTCCAGGTGTAAACCACGACTGTTCCACAGTGAGGGCAGCCAAAGAGGCTGCCCAGAGAGTTTGAAACATCTCCACCCATGCAGGTTTGTCCTGCTGGAGCAGGAGGGTTGGATCTCCAGCGGCTCCTGCCAACACCAGTCGTTCTGTGACCCTGCAGGCTCAGACAATGCCCACTGTACAGCACAGGGAGGGCCAGGCCAGGGAACTGGGAGCCACCGCTTCAGGGGTCACAGGGCAGGGCCAAGCAGCTGGTGCCAGTGGCACCCTGGCAGGGCAGTGAGCACAGATGGGGGGCAGCTGGGCTGGGGGCAGGGACATGCTGAGACAAGGCCTGGCCCATGGCTGTGGGACAGCACGACCTGCAGCATGGGCAGGCATGAGCTGAGAGCCTCAGGTAGAAGTATCTCCATCAAGCTGGAGGTCAGCTCTGGCCATGACCACCTCATGGTCATGGGAGCGTCTCCCAAGGTCACAGTGGGGAGGGAGCCCACCTTCAGCAGCACCAGTTCTGAGCTGGCCCTGAGTCCCAGCAGCCAAAACTCCCTCCACCCATGAAGTAAGGGAGGTCTTTTGGTACACCATGGGTTGGCAGTACAACCAGCAATAAAGCTATACTTTCATTTTCCCAGTAGCAAAGTGCTATTAAATCTGATATTATGCTGTTCAATGCCCATCCCTGCAGTGTCTGAGAAACTGCAGATCTCAGCCAAGAACAGTAATGGGAATTCACAGGCTATACAGCTGTTCTGGGAAAATGAGGAGAAGAGATGGGCTGAAAGAGGGTGAGAGACGGTTCAAGGGTATTATCATACTCGACTGTCAGGTCAGACTGAGACAGAGGAATCCCTTAAGTAAAAAAACCCCAAAACATAAAGTGTTTCCTTTCAGTGATAAAGGGCATTTGAATGAGTTGCTTGGAGACATTTGAATGAGTTGCTTGAATGGGCCTGACTATACACACTTTGGAAAAGGGTAGCTGTGGTGAAATGAATTCAAATCACTGTGCTTTAGGCTCAAAGGTCATAGAAGTCAATGTCACATCGTGGAATGGGCCTGCAGTTTCTGACCAGAGAAATCATTTCAACATGGAGCTTGCTAAGCTTTGAAGAATGCCTACATAATATCAAATGTCAAATTGTATATATAATGTTAAATGGTAGCAGTAGGCTACACTTACCCATTCCAGTCCTACATTTTTTACTTTTTCCTTTGGAGAATACTGGCTGCAAAAATAAACAAACAGCAGCAACTAACAGATTTATATATATTTTGAAGCAGTTGCATAGCAACAACTTCAGAGCTATCTTCCTCCTTCTTGGAAATTTATTGTCAGAGTGACTGGTGAGATTAATTACCTGTTTTGCTGTCTTTTGTCTCTCGTGTACTTTGGAATTCATATCTGGAAAAAATAGGATTTTTAAAAAGATATTTTCAATTTCTCTAGGAAAAAAAGTCTTATCACACTAAATACAAAGTAAAACATGTATAAGATGCAGAGGCTATAGCCATCATTCTCTGTCAGTGATTGTAACAGTCAAGGGGAACATAAAGGGATTATCTCCAGTCCCTGCCATAAGCCTGAGTATGAGTTTTCCAAATCAGAGGTAATAAATTCAATGGACTATTGAATAAGGAAAACTAGGAATATAATTTTCCACAAATGATGTGTATGCTACTCATTATCATTTACATTATTATGCTATTGTATTTCTGAGTAATATGGAACAGATATCTCTAAGATTTTCAGCTGAGAAGGCAATGTATTAAAACTGGGAAACATTCTATGAATAACTTGAATCTCAACAACCTTACAACTTTTTTTCTCAACATTTTTTTTGTGGAAAAATGAGTCGATAGTTCAATTGAAATTCTTGTCTACTTATTACTGAAGTAATATTACAGTAATGTTCCCAGACTATAACTGATACTAGGCTTCAGTAAACAGAGTTTATATGTGCCTAGCATGAAAAATAAAGAATTTGTTTCTTAATATCTGGACCAGAACCTGGTCTAGTGAAAGACGTCCCTGCTCATGGCAGGAGGGGTTAGAACTAGATGGTCTTTAAGGTCCCTTCCAACTAAGCCTATAATTCTATGACTCTGTGATTACATTCCATTGATTCTGTTGCAAAAACTATCAGGAGCTGATGAACACTGGAGTTTGGGGACTTCAGATCTCTGTTTATATACTGTTCTCATGCAGGCAGCAGTTAAAAATTGGCTACATGAGTAAGAGAGATATTGAGCCACCTAAAGCAAAGAGCATTCTTAGGCATTCTTAGCAAGACTCCATCATTCTCAGGCAATAACATTTGAAAGGGTTTCACTGTACAATGCAGAGATTCCTGTACTAGGCTGAGACTAACATGCTGTTCTTCTATGAACTATTTTTCGTGCCATAGGTAATCCTGTGCACTGTGGACAGTCATCAATGCACAAATGATTTGGCCTTTGGCACGACACTTCATTGGTTTTAAAACATAACAGACACAGAAATTAATTTTTTATCTTCATTCTCTCTTTATTCAATGATTTTTTTTAAATATCAGATGAAATAATCTATGTAATATGATAATCCATTTATTTTTAAAGACAGAATCAAATATGAAGAGAAATGATATAAAAAAATGAAGGTTTAAATCACGTTTATTAAAACATAGTATTTCATCTCTATCCAAGTAATTTTTTTGTAAGAGCTGTAATTTGTTGATGGTAAAAAAGAGAGCTCTACATATAGAAGTTTAGGGCTGTCTCATGAAAGTAAAATATTCCTGATAAAAAGAATCTAGAGATATTTTTAGTCTCCTGCTTCTGCATTTTATGTTTTCTGCTGTGGGTTGTTAAGGAATGAAAGACAAACTAATCTCTGTAATTTACTTGGACTATTTCTTCCTGCTTTCATAATATCATTGATATCATCTGTCCATGTCTTGGCTGTTTAGTTACTTGATCCTTTGGCTAGTCAAAAGTATATAATTTGTCTGAATATTCTTGCTTTTTTCATTTTTCAAACCAAGCTCTAACACACAGGTTTGCCTTAACAAGATTTTCAATTTCATTTCTTAGCCAAGTGTTATCTTATCTTACTTCTGACTCCATTCAACGACCTTCCAGGATGTTATTTTCATCTTAAAAAGTTCTTTCTGAAGTAGCTCCATAGTTCCTTTTTAAATTGTTTTCAGCTAAATACAAATGTACTCTAAATACATCTGTACTGTGTATCCCTAGCTGTGTAGAAGGTAGATCAAAACCACAAATTAAATAGATAATTTCTAACATAACTTTCAAAAAGAGAAAAAGTCTAAATAATTAAAAAAGAACTTTTTTGGAAAGACTTATTTGGAAAGAGCCAGTTCTTGTAAGGTGGGCAAAGGTAACAAGTTCTATTCAGCTTCAAAAGATAACATAATGAACTGCTTAGCCCCAAATATCTTTGAAATTGCATAAAAGAATACAGACAACTTAAAAAATTCATTAAATTTACCAGTTCTATGTCAGTTTCCATGCAACACATTTTGTTACCACTTACATCTGTGTGACTATTTCTTCTATTCTTCCACATCTGCAAGGTTTTACAAGTTAAATTAATTGTATTTCCTCTCTACAATGGCACTGGAGAACTGAGATGAGCAATGACAAATTTAAAAGCAATGCCTTACATTTATAGATTTCAGAATATGACAAATCTTTCTAATGCATGTCAGTGCTCAGAGTCTGGTGGTTTTCCTTAGACTAGACTCAAAATGATGTTATTTCTATCACCTCCACATTCTGACAAAAAGCCTAACATGCACTCCATATTGTCAAAACAAGCCAGAACACTGTCATTATAAAAAACAAAACAAAACAAAACAAAAACAACACAAAAACAACAAAAGAAAAAACCAAACCAAACAAACAAGGAAACAAAAAATACAAACAAAACAAAAAAAAAATCAAAAACCAGTAAGAATGGTCTTGTATAATGAAAGCAGTAGTGGACAAACTGTAAAAGGATTCATAAACTTTCAGTCTTTCAAATCTTAAAAGCTGAAGCATGGGAAAAAAAACACCAAAACAACAATTTGCAGGATAAGAGTTTATAATACTCTTCAAACGAGGGCTTTGAGCATTCACATTGTGTTGTTCCTTTGTACTCACAGTGCCCTGTGAAATGCTGAGAATGCAGGAAATTATGTGAACCAAAAGACACTGTGGGATGTGAATAATGGAATATTATTTCATGCCTGGCATGCATTTAAGATGACTGCCATTGGTGCAATGAGGTATGAAATAATACTTCATAATTCACACACAGGAGTATCTTATTGTAATTATGATTTTGTTGTAAAGTGTAATTTAAAAAAAGAGTTTGTATACGTTAAGAAATAGGGTTCATAAATTACAACCAGGTTTTTTTGTGATCATTAGATCACTAAATTTCTACTATCTATTTTTAGTGATAGTTAAGCATGCTTTATTAAAATATATTAAAATAATGGATAGACAGTTATGACTTCTAAATCTCTAAAAAGCATTACAAATTTTCTGTCCCTTTCAATGGCCTTTTTTTCCCTTTCTTATAGTGTTTCTTTCTTACATTTTAATATTTTTTTTTAAATAATCTCTGGTTGTTTCATTTTTAATCAGTTTAAGGCTTTATTGTCCCTGTGAGTTACCTTAGTATAAGCAGGGGAATTGAGACAGATTGTGTCTCCTTTTTTATATAACTACATGTAAATAAACATATACTTAGGCTCAGCATTTTTTAGGAATATGGGTGAAGATCACAATGAGTGAAGGAAAGACAGCAGATTATCAAGGAGGACATCTGCCTCAAATGGTCATGTTGAAGTGGAAGGATGACAGGAGGTATCAGAGGTTTATCAAGTGTGGAATTATGTGGGTGTGATCTAGAGAGAGTTATAACTTTGCCAGACTAGCTGTAGAAGGGTATTCGGAAATGTGTGTGTGTCTAGTACAGTAACTTTATTTGGGATCTTTTTTTGGTTGATCCTGAATATACGCTTCTGAGCCTCACATAATTAAATCATTAATAAATGAAATAACTATAATCCTCATTTGATATGATTACATGAATTTAGCAGGTTTTCCGTGCTACATGGTATATAGTGTTCATCCAGCCTGAATTCTACCCAACCAGCCTGGCAGACGTGCGATCCACATCAACCAACCTGAGGCAAACTTAACCGAGACTGCTAAGCACTGCACCTCAGCCTGGGAGGGTTAAAGGAAGAGGAAATAATACATGCTAGAGGAATATCTGTGAGGAAAGGGGTATCAGGGGTGAATGAGAGGACAGAAGGAAAGTAGCACATATGTCTAAGAAGGATTGCAAGGTGGAGGAAGAAGTTAGATGAATGAAAGGTTGCAATAGGAAGGGGAAAATACATTGCTATGATTAAAAAAGGGGATAAAAAAGAAGTTCTAATAATCTGTCACTCCTAATGGCTCATCTATCCTTTGAACCAGGCTTTCATAGAATTGTGGATCTGAGAAAACCCATATATTCTGTCTTTACTAAGACTATGCAGATTCAGCCCCAAAGTCCTGTTCCTAGGGACAGCTGCACATTTTGTTATTTNCATAGACAAAATGCAGCAAATTAACTAAATTAGCAAATTAGCAAAATTAACTAATAAATAGTTAATTCTTGGCACTTTCAACTGTGTAAAATTACACTAAGACAGAACTTACATTCCAATTTTATGTCAATTGAGATCTTGCTTGACTTCATGAGGATGTGTCTGTTGCTAGATTAAGCCCAGTTTTGTACCTAAAAGGGGATTTCCTTCGGGATATTTAATTAGGTTGAATACGTCTTGAATTACAACAAAAATTCAAACAATTAATTTATTCAATTCTATTGCTAGTCTTCAGGATTCCATTCTGATCTGTGAGGTCTACATTGAAATACTCTAGGGTTTGGGACTTGTGGGTACAGCTTCACTGAATTATTGGTAGAATTATGTGTTTGAATTCATAATAGACATCCTGCTAGAAAAAGTTTCTTCTGAAATCATAAGCATTAGAAGAACTCATAAAGATCATTCATACTTCCTGACAAGAGTTACTTAGAATATTTCTTCACAGCTAGAAATTTATGCAAAAAGCTTGAGCCAAAATGATGAGACCCCTGGGACACCCTTTGGAATACATTTTAATAGCACCGTTAACATCAAGCTTTGCATTTAGAACAACAAAATGTCAGAATGATCACTAAACAAGGCATTTTTCATGCATGCAACATATCAAATCCCTTTTAGATTGTGTCATGAAAACTAAATTAATTGATCTAAAAACTTTGGTAAATATTAAATTCCTGTATAAATTACATTTAGTTGTATTATTCCTAATTCAAAGGGAAGATGAAGAACTGCTTTGAATAGAAGTGATAGAGTATAAATGAGGCAAAGTTATACTTAGGCTAAAGCTCTTCTGATTGCCCAGAAACAAGTGATGAAATATTTCACTTAATGCACAATAGATATGACAAGTCTCTGATGATTCTCTCTCCCAAGCAGACAGGGTGAATTTGTATTAGTCAGGGGATTTTATTCATTCACCTTATTTTAAATGCATAGGTCTGGAAAAATAGTATCTACAAGTCTCGAGAGGAGTTTTCTTCTGTCTCCTCATTCTTTAATTCTCATACATTTTAAATGAGAGCAGAGATGGTCTTATGCAAATTTCATTTAATTTCATGGCAGTCTTTTGAATCTAATTGGTCATATTCAGTTTGTCCAACGAATTGATGGCCATTACCAAAAGGGTTAGATACAATGATAGCTGTTATTTATTTGAATTGTGAAGCTGCAGTTAGTGCCTCATTTCTGCAATAATGAGGGTTTTTTCTGAAGTATATGTGTACACAGACACACACAGACACATACACATATATGCACACAGCTCTCCCCAAACACTACAATTTTCAGTCACACAAATGTATATTTATCAACAACAGAAACTAAATCTGCTTAATTAAAAGGTGTTTTAAATAGAAATGCACTAACATATTTGACATGACTAATAATACTTAATTTTGTGGAAATTAACATTTGCATAAGAACCTATGAATAAAGCTGTTGCTCCAGGTTGTTTCAGGAAATACTTACAGGAAATGGAAGTATTTCTCCAGGTATTGGTGGAGATAT
>WEIV01009474.1:69256-96499 GCA_013390005.1 Calyptomena viridis
TATGTGTACACAGACACACACAGACACATACACATATATGCACACAGCTCTCCCCAAACACTACAATTTTCAGTCACACAAATGTATATTTATCAACAACAGAAACTAAATCTGCTTAATTAAAAGGTGTTTTAAATAGAAATGCACTAACATATTTGACATGACTAATAATACTTAATTTTGTGGAAATTAACATTTGCATAAGAACCTATGAATAAAGCTGTTGCTATAATGATATTTTCGGTAGTATTGTCTCAAGTGAGTATGTATACTAAGGAAGTGGCCCTTGTTTTCTCTTCCAAACTTCACTTTCTTCAATGAGATACTATCTTTGAACTCAAAACTTATGATAAGAAAAATGAACCTGTTACAATCACTTGGGTAGCTCCCTTTGCAGTTTGATCCAATGTTTGAAGCAATTACAACAAAGCATGGGTCTTGCTAATTACAATGTGCAGTGTACACAGTTAGTTAATGGGTAAATGCTTTGATGCACATCAAAGCAGTATTCATTTTCAGACAAAAAGTAGGATAGCCTTACAGATGCACAAGCATTTTAATTGCAGTTAATCACTTTGTCCAATGACATATTCACTGTTAATGTCCACACTCTTATTCACTCACCATATATAATACACCAATATTAAGAGTTGGATTTGTCCAAGTAAACAAACTTCTCTGTCAACATAGCTTAATGAAAGGTGTGACTAGACTTTACATAAACTTAGCAAGAATATATTAAATATTGATCACCTAGTGTGCTGGAGCAGATCATCTGCTCATTTAATCTATTATTAGATTAGATCTTTATTTTAGGATTAATGTTTTTGAGCACTTGAATACAAATTTTACTGTAAGCTACATGTAACTTTAGTTTTAAATGGAAGACTGGGCAGCAATATTCTATTGTATGTGTCCTAAGCTATACAAATGGGTTTTTCTGTAACATTTTCACATCTGTTTATTTTGCATGTAATCTCAAAAGCATACAATACTATGAATGAAAAGTGCAGCAAAATACTTTGGGAAATGATTAAAGGATCCCATGCTCAGGACTAGATCACTGGGAATATCTTGCAGAGTATACTGAATGTTTGACAAAGAAAACACAGAAGATTTTTCCAGCATTTTACTGACAGAGTTATTATTAAGTATACACTAAAAATTATCTCCAAATAAACTTCCATTGAACTGAACCTGGGGCTGTTCAGTCATATTTGACCAAGTTCTTATCTCCAAGTACATGCTGCTTCTCACTATCCCCAAAGCCAGGACATTTGTTGACAAAATCATCCCAGTGTCAGGAGCCCCCATCCAAACCTGAATCAGGAGAATCTGCTTATTCCTTTCCTTTCTGTTGTAGCTGTAAATTTAAAGCATCTAACTGGACATCTTCTAAAAGAATGTATTAAACCAGCACTTCAGGAGTCAAAGTCTTTTACCATCTTTTATATCTTCCTGACAGTGGCCTTAAAGAAAGAATGAGAATCAATGGACTCAAGGAACTAATGGACCTGCCAGTTTTCTGAACACATCTAAGAACCATGATCTAGACAAGTGACCAAAGATAATGAAAGAAGTGAAAAACAAAGGCACTGAAGAGAGAAGACTAAAATTTCTTCTGAAATATTTTAACATTTTTTTTCCTTTCTCCTTTTCTGCTATGTTGTTTTTCTGCCTTTGTCTCTTGACTATTTGTTGTAATTTAGAAACAAATTATTAAATTATTTACCACAATTAACAGAGGTTCCTATAATTAAATTGTGAAAGGATCACTTATTTTTGTTTCTCAAAGTCTTCCACTCAATAATGGCACTAGATTTAAAGTGCAGTGTAATTACAGTATTTGTTCTGTTTTTACCTGGTGTGCAGCTAAGCCCCAAGCAGACACTCGCTGAGTCCCTCTCAGTGGGATGGGGGAGAGAATTAGAAGAGTAAAGGTTTGACAGCTTGTGAGCTGAGACAAAGACAGTTTAATAGGTAAAACAAAAGCTATGCACACAAACAAACCAGAACAAGCAATTCATTCACCACTTCCCATGGACAGGCAGGTGTTCAGCCATCCCCAGGAAAGCAGGGCTCCGTCACATGTAATGGTTACTTGGGAAGACAAATGCCATCACTCCAAACGTCCCCACCTTCCATGATCTTCCCCCAGTTTTATATGCTGAGCATGACACCATATGGCCTGGAATATCCCTTGTTCAGGTCAGCTGTCCTGGCTGTGTCCCCTCCCAACTTCTTGTGCAGCCCCAGCCTCCTCAGTGGCATAAGGAACAGAAAAGGCCTTCACAATGTGTTAGCACTGTGTAGCGATAGCTAAAACATCAGTGGGCTATCAGCAATGCTTTGGTCACAAATCATAGCATCTGCTATGAAGAAATCCTTGGAATTTTTAAAGACAAAATGAAGTATAGGCTTTCTGGCATTTAGGCTGCCATGTAATTTTGACAACAGAGACAGGAAGAATATATTTGTGGTCTCATTCTCTTTTTAGAGTAGTTGGTTGGAAAATCAAAACAATGCCTGTCTTATAATTAACAATGAAACTATGAGAAGGAAGCCCTTAGAAGAAAATCTGCAATTTATAAATTTTTACTAAAGTGATGCAACTTTCTTCATTGTCATGTCTTTGTTACTTGTCTCAGCAAAAGTTTTAGTGGTGGACTTGCACCATCTTCTCTGAAAGCTATTCCTTAAAGTACAATATACTTCAGGTAAAAAAATAAATTGGCATTTTCTGCACTCCAGTGAGCTGCTGATAAAATAAATAAACTCAAACCACAAAAAGAGTACTTCTATCTCTGGGAAAAAAAAAATCAGCAAAGTAAGAAAAATCTTGTCAAGATACAGAAATGTGCTCTTTGCCATTTCATTTTTTTTTCCACTAAAGTACTTGTCACTATAAATCTTTCTTTGCCTCTGATTTTCATTCTGATCTCCACTGTAATTATTCAGTCATTAGCAGTGAAGTGCAGCTAAAACATTTTCTTGACTGGATTTAGAACTTCATCTCCCAACATTAGATCTTCATTTTTTTAATACTCCATTAAACACCAAGATACAAAGAAATCACCGTTGCTTCTACTCTGATACGCCACACATTTTAGAAAGTTTGAGAAAAAAACCCAAACCATTCTCATCTGTTTCAAAAAGTGATCTAGTCTGAGCTAGACCCTAAAAAAACCTTTTTTCATTTAGATAACCTAGCATAGATCATGGTTGTATAAAATAAAATTTCGGGGAAGGAAACATTGTCTTCAAAAAGGTAAACACTTTGCTTTGGTTGGTTTTGCTTTTGCATTTCTCAAGTTTCTTGGTAATGCTGCCAGGTTAATTGGATGATTTGCTTCCTTGCGTCATTCAAACTCTGTCCATGTTGTAATTCCAGTATGCAGTCTGTGCTGCTGTACAGGATAGAGAACTGCATTCTGATCATCTATGAATGTCTCACCATTTCTACCTGACCTTTTTGACTTAAGTGTAATAGAGTCAAATCAGACAGAAGATGATAACATCAGGATAATATACTAATTGATAGCTGATCTGTACCACGGAATTTCACTCGTTGCAGGGGAGAAGACAGAGAGCAATAGTAAAGGATTAGGAAAATGGAAAATTAGTAGATGCATATGTAACTGAAAGCAAGAAACTGGCATGCTTTCATCCTCCCTAGAATGGATCTTTGGCAAAAGGGGGCTAGCAGAAATGGAGGCAGAGTATGAAATGGATTTGTCACACCAAACATAAATACCAAATAGAAATTTTCCACATAGGAGGAGAGGTTAGAAATAGTGAGAGAAATTGTAATTAGAGTACCAGCAAAGAGAGGAGGAAAGGATGGATTAAGAAAAAAAGAACTGAAAACAAAGGACTAAATAAGAAATACATAAATATAGAAGATCAGAATGCAACATGCAAAGGCCAAAGACAAAAAGCTGACTGGAAGATAGAAGTGCAACTACACAAAAAATAATGGGCAAATAAGAATTAGTAAGAAGAATATGTTCTGTAAGACATATAGATAAAAAAAATAAATAGAACTTAAGAAAAGGACCAAGAAGTATGGAAAAGAAAATACTTTTTACCAAAGTTAAGGGGTGCTAAATATTCTGTGTGCTTCTCAGCTGCTCTCACAACCTAATGCAACAATATTCAGAAAACAGTATTTTGGGTAAAAGTAGGAGACAATTAGAGCTCAACATCCAAACACCATTGAAACAAAAGGTGATGCACATGAATATACATCTGAGGGATGTAGCTCTTGGCAATTTCCTCCTCTGTCAGGTGTTGATTCAACGGTAATGAATAGAAGAAAAGAGAAAATAAGTTCAAGTTATAGCTATAAAGATATTCATATTACTCTTCAGATATATGATTCACAATTCTTGAAACTCTGGGGGAACTGAAAATTTTCCCTCTTCACACAGGTTTGGTTATAGCAGTACATTCAATGTCAGGCAAAGTCCTTTCATCTTAAGGGAAACCTGAGAATGTAGTAGTTACCCTAAAGGCAGAGGGAAGAGAACAGACCAGTGTCATACCAATTATACCATTTCTCAGAGGGATCCATTACAAGCATTCAAACTCCTTCAATTCTGCTTCATAAAGGCAGTCTGTGTCAAAAGCTGAAAGCCACTGATTGAATTCTAAGCTGCAGATCTTCACTCTCAAGGATTTGGAGGAGTGGAATATGAGTGATGCCTCCCATAGTGATGAAGAATCTTCTTTGAAATGTTAAAAATTTGTGCTGCATGTCCCACATTTCTCTATTTGTGCACAATTCACATGCAGCTAATGATGGATAAAATATGCAGGGACAAACAGCTATATTTAGATTTGACACTTTTTTTTTTCACAAAAAGAAAAGAACAGAGCCAATGAACACATTTTTATATTTTACTTTGAATTTAAATGGCTTTCTTTTTTCCCTTCCCTGGGCTGTGCTCATTAATAATGATGACTATCTTTTAAAAAACAGGTCTTTATAATATTTCACATATCTCTGTTGTTCAACTACTGTTGAAGTACTACTGGGACCTTTATGTGGTATACTAATCCGCCCTTGAGGGGAGGAAGAATGCATTCAGAGGTAGGTAGTGAGATCCCTGTTCTTTCCTTACACAGCTAGGGAAGAGAGAGAGAGGTCACACTACACCAGAATAATTTAGGCTGAAGGTCATCTCATCCATTCCCTGCACAAAGAAGGATCAACTGCAAAGTTTAATCTGGTTTCGAAGGGCTTTGTCAAGTCACTCTCTGGGTATATCTAAAGATGGAGACCCCACAGCCTTGGGCAACCTCTTCACAGCTCTTTGTGAATATAGTTTTTCCTTCCTTGAGTTGCATTTTGTGTTGTTACAGCTTGTGCCTTGTGTCTTGCCCTTTTACTGCACACCGCTGAGCCAAGGCTGACTGCATCTCCAAAACTTCCCCTTCAACAGTTAAAGACAGGTCTTCCTGTCTTTAAAGTTAGGTCTTCATATTGCCAACTCTTTTTCAATCTGAAAAGAATCGATCCTCTCTGACTCTCTTTGTGCATGTCTTGGGGTGACTTTCTGATGTATCCCATATTGCCAACTCTATACCCGGAAAAATGAATCTTGGGACTTTCTGTGTCCTTAAAACTGGGCCCGAGTGCACAGAGGAAAATAAATAGTCAAAGAAAACTTTTTCAAAGCAGTCTGGTATTTCAAGGACACCGCTTCTGTTCTGTTGTTCTTCGGCGGAGAGAGGGGAGGAAGGACTCTCGCATTGGTTTTTCTGGGCAGTTCTCAGCTCAATCTTTTTTTTCGGAGAGGACGAAGAGTGAAACTTCTGTGTTTTCCTGAGACTTTGGTTTCTCCTCTTCTGGACTTGTTCAAGGCACTAGAACATCGGAACCACACTGGGAGACCCTTTCACCTGCCTGGCCTGCGGGGGGGGGCACCACATTGGCCCAGCAACAAGGGGAGAAGGAAATCATATCAACAAAAGGACTCTGAATCTTCCAGGTTCTTTCTTTCCACCATGAGAGACTTCATTATTTATTGTTTAGCATTATTATAATTTTCTTGTATGTTTGTTAAATAAATAGTTTTGTATTTTGCTTTCACTTTCTTTCAAGGAAATATTTCTTTTCTCAAACCAGGTGGGGGAGGGGGAGCTGCGGCCTCCTTTTTATCAGAGAATATTTATCCTTCTAAACATATTTGTCCCAAAACAGGACAGTGCATCATATGTCCACCTAAGTATTTTGCTAATACTCCACTGGAACTGCTTCAATGTCAGTCTTTTCTGGGGGAGCTCAGAACTAGACAAAGAACTCCCCATGTGGTCTCACCAGTGCTGAATAAACAGACAATCATTCAGTATAGGCTCTGACTACCTGCCTCACAGACATACCAACTCTCCATTGGAATAGGATGATGTGGATACGCACTTTTCACCCCCAGAAAGTTGCAAAAAAACCCCACAATACTAATGGGAGAGAAGAGTGCTATGTCAACTTTGCATTACCAAAGAAGAACATCAAGGAGGATCTTCCTAAACATTTAGGCCCAGGACTACAAAATAGAAAAAAGCATCACCTTTGGCTAAGACCAAACCAGCTCTTTTATGGTTCATGGACAATTGTTCTAAGTGAGAAATTTAAGAAAGGTTGGTTTACTAGGGGTTTCCAAAGATCAAAAAGTTTCATACAATGAAGAAAAACCATAATTTTTCTACAGAAAACAGGTGTTTTAATAAAAAATCATAATTTCCTCCACTATTATTAAAAAATCATGTCAGGATATATTATGTAGTTCTGCTAAAACTTGAATTTGGTGTTCATATAGAAAAGATGAAGAGGCTACAGGGGCTAAAAAAGGAGAGAGCAAGAATGTCTTTAAGAGAGGTGCAAGAGACTAAGTACAAAGAATATTAGTCCTGAATATACCATCTTATGCCAACCCAATTTTCCAAAGAGCCTTTCAATTATGTTCCCTTACTAAGTGTTACTTAAATAGTGATCATTAAGTAGGTGCCCTTGTTCAGACCAGAATCTGTCCTCACCTGCTGTTAAACTATGTTGCTGCCTGGAGCCTGTCAATGTATAAATGTAAATGTTCATAAAAATCAGAGCTATTCCTCTCTCTTCACCAAATTTAGCTTCTGGTCATTGTGGCATCTACACATCTTTTGCCTCATTGAGAGAGAGATGCCATCATCAGTATACTTCTTCACTAATTAAAAGTCTACATTAATGCCAAGTAATAAAAATATTTACCATGAAAAGCTGCAGGGAATACTTCATTTTTTATGTTCTGTCTGTATTTAGTGCCAGAAAGGAAGGAGACTGGTAAGAGAGAAATCAATGAGCACCTGAGGCACCATGCTAAATTGGATGCAAATTGATAGAATAAAAATTAAGAGGATGCAGTCATTCAAATATTTAAACAGAGCAACCTGCCTTAATCTGTAAGAAACTCTATTCTCCAGTGCTGTTGTTCTTACCTCTAGATATCAGCTCCATGTACTTTGTTAACTTTAAGCAACAGAAAAAAATTGAAATCTGTTCCATTGTTACAGACATAGGGTATTGACTAAAGCTGCCTGAAAGAAAAATATTTTTATTACACTACACTGAGGCGGAGAGCCTGTTTTCCATATTTTTTTAACCAACCACTGCTTAAAATTATTCTTGGGATGGTTTGTTTATTTCTCCACTTCATCCGTAAAAACCCATAGAGGTTTACTTATCAAAAAACAGTTTTCACTAACAATTGATAACAATCACAATTAAATTTAACCTGCAATTTGAAGTAACTCAAATTATGCCCCAAAGCTCTGTGGCATATTCACTGTTGCTCCATCAAGTCTCACTTCTCATCAAACCTTGAAGGTTCTCATTCCCCTTGGACTGCATTTTCCCTTCTATCTTTTAATGCTATAAACAATTCCAACAGTACAAAAGTAAATAATTTGTTCATTAACAAGTTTCCTCTGAATATCAACTTGGTTTGTTTATTTCTCTCGTAACTTGCCAAAGTAGGATTTTTATTGTCCTTGTTAAAATTCATTTACCCTGCAAATATTCGAAATTAGTTTTGTTATTCCATTTTCTTGTCTTATTCTTACATGGTGGTACTTTTTGTTGGATAATATGAGTGCAATTTCCATAATGAAAATATAAAGACAAATTATGTGTAATTTGTTAAATATATGCAATATGGCAGTATCCTGCTGACACCATTGCACAGATGTGGAAGCAATTTAATTATCAAGATTTTATTCTCTCTGTAAAATATTGGGAGCTGCAGAGAAGCAAGACACAACACTTGAGTTTAGCTCTTTCCTCTCTGTTTCACCTTTATAAACATCACATACATTTGAAGATAATGAACATGGGACACAAACCAAACAATATAAATCAACTGTTTGCTAGAATGACTCTGTTCAATCCCAGTGCTAAATTTGTGCAACTAAAGTTTTAATCGAAACATAATAGAAAAAAGAAAGTTGCAACTTCTATTTAGTAGTTATAATCTCATCAAAATTTAATTGCCAAATCAAATTATAATCTCAATGGAAACTTTTCATTAAAGTGCACATATGAACTTCGGGAAGAATATTCCTGTCAAAGTGAAAACACAGTTGTACATTGATGAAGCTGGACCTCAAAGATCAGATCCTAAAGATGAAATCATAAACCACACTACTTCTGGCTTGTTGCTTATCCAAATGTTCTGAAAAGCAGGAGGGAAGGAGTGCAAAGAGTATACCTACAGATAATTTTCATTCAAGAAAATTCGTAGTCTAACACTCCTCAGTATAAAATATCATAGAATCATTTAGATTGGAAGAGACCTGCAAGATCATTGAGTTCAACCTTTGACCAAAAACCACCTTGTCAACTAAACCATGGCACTAGGGTCCAGCAGTTTCTTGAACACCTCCAGGGATGGTGACTCCACCACTGCTCTGGGCAGTTCAATCCAGTTCTTAACAACCCTTTCTATGAAGAAATTCTTCCTGATGGCCCACCTGAACCTCCTCTGGTGCAGCTTGAGGCCATTTCTTCTCATTCTGTCACTAGTTGCCTGGGAGAAGAGGCCAACCCCCACCTGGTTACACCCTCCTTTCAGGGAGTTGTAGAGATAAGGTCTCCCTTCAGCACCCCCAGGTCCTTTTCCACTGGGAAGCTTTCCAGTCACTTTTCCCCAAGAGTGTAGCACTGCACGGGATTGTTCTGACAGAAGTGCAGGACCTGGCTCTTGACCTTATTGAACCTAATACCATTGGCCTCATATAATGAAGTACAATAAAATTATGCCTTTTAAGGTGTAATTTTACAGCAAATATATTTTTAGGAAAAAGACAACACTCCTAGTTAAATTACCAGATGTAAGACTACCTTTCTCCAGAAAGCAGACTTACATATGTCAGTTTAAAATAGCTTTTGTATTCCTGCTGTCTTCAGTATTCTGGAGCCAGTGACACAATCTTCAACTCATGAAAAAGCACTGGTAAGGTACTAGATAGCTACAATAAGAGGAAGATGTCATCACCCTCTTTCCTCAATTCCGATGCAATACATCCATGGTAAATGCAAGTAAAAAAATGTTTGGGAAAGGCATTCCTGAGAAAGAACTATATGGATTTGTATACATTAGCTGAAGCGTTATAGGGCCAGACCTTCAGCTGGCCTTTCAGCTACATTAACTTCCAATAGCAGTATAACAAATTACATGAATTCATGACGTGCCCCATGATGTTTAATATCTGACAACTGGAGAAAAGTGGATTAAAGCAACATCAAAACATGCAGACTTCTAACTCACTATATAGATCAGTGTGAGTTTAAGATTAGATTTCTTTGTGGGTTTCATCCCTCACTTGTTACTTATTTCAAACATCATATCCAAAGACAGTGAAAAATTGCTTAGATCAGTATGATTATCCAGTTATACCGTAACACAATATATTTAAATAGGTTTTTACTTGGTTTTCAAAAGAGAATTCTGCATTTGTTTCAAACTGAAAATATTTTGTGTGTTTTAGTTTGTCATACTACATGCAAAACATTTAACATGTCTGTATTGTATTGCAATGAGGATTATATGTATAAAAGTTCAACCATCAGTTGCATAAACTTTCAGTAAGTATCTATAACCATTTCTGACAATAGTCATAATTCTTGTTTTGATAGTTTAGATATTAGCCTTGAACTACAAACTTTCACATATACAAGGCACTAACACACAGATTTACAAAAAAAACCAATAGAAAATTACAGAGTGGAGGAAAGTAGTTACAAAGAAAACAATCAATTTGTTTCATTTAAAGAATACTTGCCATTTCAAAGCACTTTTCTCTTCAGAATCTCAAAGGCAGTATATAGCAATAGTAAACATATCCTGATCACAAACTGAAGTAGCGTGCATCTTTATCTAAGATTTTTTCCCACTACGATATTTCAGTTTAGAAACCCCCCAAAAAACCCAGACACACAAACAAGTAACAAAAAAAATAACAAGACCACATAGAAACTATTTGATGTCAAGCCCATATTCAGTATGCTACCCAGACTCCTTAGGATTGTCACAAAACATGTTTATCCTGGATTCTTTAAAGTATAGTAAATGATTTTACCGTTTACTATCTCATCCACTCTCTCCTCTGCACCAGCAAGCATAGCAGATATTTACTCCTGCTCCACTGAGGAGCAACCAACAGAACAAAAAGCTGGATTGTGCCAAGATACACACTAAGAGCAAAGTTAGTGGTATGAACAATGACCAAAAAAACTACTGCATTAAATGAGAAAGCTACTGTGCAGTCATCTCATTACTACTGACTGGTAGCAAAAGGAAGGCCAAGCAGCTTAGCGACCCAGTTACATGAAGAAAGATAATTTAAATCTGTATTTCTTTGTCGACCTTCATTGCACTTGCACAACATTGCTTACCATGTGTCCTAGTAATAAGAAAGAAGATTAGAAAAAAACAGTTCTGGGACCTTTGTCATTGTAGAGAGGATTATTCTCAGTAATTTATGTGCTTAGATTTCAAAATCATCAGTGTGTTTCCGCTCTCCCATGCAAATTTTAGTAATAGGCTTGTAATCCCTGTTCCAAGTTACACAAAGGCTGATGGGAGAATCTGAAGCCAAGGTCAAAGCACAAGGACCAATGTACAGGGAAGTTCTAGAATGCAAGCCACATTTGAAAAGAGTGACTCAGAGGAGTCAAAAGTTGGTTACAGTTTCTCCTTCTAGATATTTTCCTCACTAAATTAGCTTTAACAAAACCATTTCAGCTGAAAAAGTAAGCCAAGGTGAAACTTTAAAAATATTTTTTATCAACACTCAATCAAGAAATTGCATGCAAAAATATTCATGATCACACAATTAATGCCATGAAGGAAAAGAAGTAAACGGACTGAAATATAAAATACAAGCAAATTTGACCCAATTCAACTATAGTTAGGTGTGACTCTAAATTCATATGGCTGGATAGAGATAGAGGGGCAAAAATATCTAGAGCTGCAAAGAACATTGGTTTCTGATTGTATCTGGAATAAACTTGATTTAAATAATCTGCTTATTACAAGATGCAATTTTCAATTTTGACAAGATTCTTCACTATGTGACATTGCTGGATGCTGTGCTAATACTTTAAGGTACAAAGACTTAAGCTCAGCATCCTTCTAGGAAGTGTATGTATACTTGAGGAAAATCAGGATTAAATGATATCAGCAAGTAGAGGGATTAGCTACAGTCTTGGTATGAGAAAACATTAATGGCTGCCTATATATAAGAAGAGAGTGAGGGTTATTTTTCTGAATATTGCAACTATGGAAAATAAAATTTAATTAGCAAATCAAAATAATTTTTTTCGCTCCCTTATGGATTAAGTCGATGTGTTGATGAAACTAGAACAATAGTTTTCATATATATTCTATATATATATATCAGCTATACTCAGCTTTTATTGAACTAGATGCAAATTGTCCTCCACTTGAATCCTCATTTTCAAAATAAATCAGCAACAGAATTGCAGACAAATCTGAATTTTTCAGCAATTAATAGTTCCTATTATTAACACAAAGTGCTTTATAATACAATTCACACATTTATATTGAGTTCAGAAAAGTCACTTATTAGGATATACTTTGAATCTGAATGTGACAATTCAGTTGAAAACAATTACTAAAAAAAATATGTTTTAGTGCATAGTATCAACAGTGAAACACAAAAATTATTATCTTTTCTAGTCTTATTTTGGCTCACGTACCAAGAATCTCTGGAAATACGGTCTTTTTATTTAGATGACCAACATTTTATTGTTTTTATTTTTATTTAGATGACCAACAAATACTAGCTTACAAAAACCAGCGAGAATGTTCTTGGCCTGTTTATTCCAAAGAGAAGAGGAAGCCTGATATTTCCATACATATCCAAAAAGTGTCTTTGGGAAACTGACAGTTCTGACATGTATCAAAAGAAAGTTTATATGCTGAAAAGTCCATTAAGTACAAATCTGTAATTCAAAAAGGACACCAGTTTGTTTACAGGCTTCAGCACTGGCTTTCTATAGGGCATCATCATAAACTAAAGATCATCTCAGCAAGAACACTTTCACAAATGGAGACATTCAAAGTTAATTGCACTTCATAAATGTATTTTTAAATACATTCCATGATTTGTTAAAAAGCGCCACCCCCCTTCTGAACTTCTGCAATGATACAAGTTACAGAATGCTCAGTAACATTTTTTTTGTGAAGAAAAATTACTGTGTTTACACAAGTCCAGAGTTACCAGCTGGAATATCAAGAATCCAAGATAGGTAACTTTTCAAACTACATCTAGTAATTAGAAAAGAAAGGAAGATATAAGATCTATATTCAGCTTTGAGAGAATTTAGACCTACATGTAGCCACATTACATGTTTCTGCCTGCTGAAACTTCCTTGTAGCCCTGGTGATGAGACTTCGGCAGAAACCCCAGAGGGACTGCCGGGGATTCTCCCTCCTGTGTCGCTTCCATCCAGCCTTCCTGGGTGAAAAATGACTAGTGAAACTCTACAATTTATATGCACAGGCTGTGAAAGTAAAAACAGTGATATTATCTGTGTTGTCTAGATAGTGAAATAAGGGTCTCACTGAGATTAATCAGTGTGTGCAATCAGCCTCTATTAAACACGATTCCATTTCAGCAGATATTTTGGCCTCCAGGGAGCTAGAATAAAGTCCTGCATGAGCACTAGGGTGATTTATTGGCCACCCCAAAAATATTTGTATGATCATTTAATTTTTTGCACTTGAATATCTCTACTAAACCAAGAGGGAGGGTGTATTCATGTTTAAGGAATTAAGTACAGGTGTAAATATCTGCAGAATCTATGTCTACAAGCTTCATGTTTGTCATTTCAAAGGGTCACATCACATGACATTTTCCTGTTATTCAGAATAACCAAGTATTCATGGTAGTCATAATAAATTTATGATGTGAATAATTTTAGAAGTGCTGAAAACCTTTTAGAGCATAAAATGCAACTTACAAAATGTCAAATATTTGTGGCTTTTTCACTTTTCTGTAACTAAAATATGGTTAATTCAAAAAATTGTCAAAAAACTGTCTTATGGACTCAGAATATGAACAGCAGGTTTAAACACAATGAGGATTAAAATGAGATTTAGTAATGGAAATACTGTCAGATCTTTAAGGGTAGAGCTTCCAGGCACAGCAATAATACTAGCAACAGCTGTTTGCAGATGTTTTTCTCATTTTAATCACCCAGTTAACAGAATTAGCAATGATCAACAGTTGTCTTTAGTATTCTGTCCACAAACTGTCACATTGTGAAAAGATGAAAGGAGTCATAACAGCTCAATAGAAAAACATTAGGTCTCTTTCAAATTTATCACTTACAGGATTTAAATGTGGAGTTCTGGTAAAACTATTAAAACTTTTATTTCAGGATCATTTCCCTTATATTTTTTTGCTGCAATTTCTATCTAAAACAGAGTAAGAATATTTGCTTTCTGTAATTGTTACTGCAAGATATTCTTGCATAGTAATGTCCCATATGGCACATAATATCAGGTAACCTATTATATACATTGCAGCCACTGCCTTTAGTGTTATCAATTATATATCAAGTCTATCTTAAAAGCCTTATTGAGATGCAACTGAGAACTGAAAATAGGCTTCACGGAGTTTTAAAGAACAGACAAAAAGTACATTATTGCAAACCCAGATTTTGGCTTTTTTCAGTGGTCTACTCAGCAACTTTGTCTAGAGATTTTGTATCAAGTTTTGTTCTAGATAGACTCAGGTACTAAAGGATTCAGCTGTGACAGCCATGAAAGGCACACATAAGGTGCAGGCTGAGCATAGAAAGCCCCCATTACCACGGCTAAAGTTCTGTCTGTCCCCAGGCAAGCTAGTTTTAAAACAGAGTTGGCATGTTTACATGTGGTAAGTTAAGCCACTAGACTGGAACACAAACACATTAAAGATGTCCTGTAAGTGAACAGAGAGACCGTATAGCCTGAGGATTATGGCCATACTTTCATGCTTCAAGTCATCTTCCTAAATACTTATTACCATTAAAAGAGTGAATGCAGTCCAGCCATGAATCAGACTTCTTGTTGAATGAAGCACGCTGTAATCACAGAATAGGACTGGATGCTCCTTGAGGCAGGATTTAACAAATTCTCTGAGTTTGCACATGATACTAAGTTCATTTTTGTTAGATGGCAGTATCAAGGCACTCCAGAAGTAAATCCTAAAAGTGAATGGGGAAAATGTAGAGTTACAGAATCACAGAACGGGTAAGCTTGGAAGGGACCATGTAGATCATCTGGTTTAACCTCTCTGCTCAAGCACGGTCATCCCAGAGCACCTTGTTCAGGATTACATCCAGATGGTTCTTGAAAATCTCTAGTGAGGGAGACGGCACAACCTCTCTGGGTAATCTGTTCCAGTGTGCTCACCTGCACAGTAAGGATGTTCTTCCTCATGTTCAGATGGAACTTCCTATGCATCAGTTTCTGCCATTGCCTCTCATCCTATTGCTTGACACCACCAAGATGAGACTGGTTCAGTCTTCTTGGCACCTTCCCTTCAGATACTTACAGACGTTGATGATGTCCTCTCTTAGTTGTCTCTTCTCAAGGTTGAACAGTTCCAGCTGCCTCAGCCTTTCCTAAGAGCGCCTTAATAATCTTTGTTGTGCTACACTGGACCCACTCCAGAAGCCTCAAGTCTCTCTTATACTGAGGAGCTCAGAACTAGACACAGCACTCCAGATGTGGCCTCACTATGGCTGAGTAGATGGGCAGGATGACCTCTCACGACCTGCTATCAATGCTCTTCGTATTGCACTCCAGGACACCATTGGCCTTCTTGGTCGCAAGGACACACTGCTGGCTCATGGACAGCTTGCTGTCCACCAGGACCCCCAGGCTCTTCTTTGCAAAGCTGCTTTCCAATAGGTTGTCCATCAGCCCATATTGGTGCGTGGGATTATTCTGCCCCAGGTACACTTCCCGTTGTTGAATTTCAGACAGTTCTCCACCCATCTCTCCAACTTGTCAAGGTCCTTCTGAAGAGCTTCACAGCACTCTGGGATATTGTTTCTTCTTCTGTCAGCTCTGTGTCATCAGCAAACTCGCTGAGGAGGCATCTACACCTTCATCCTAGTCACTGATGAATAAGTTAAACAATACTGGGCCCAGTATTGAACCTTGGAGGACAACACTAGTGTCAGGCCTCTAATTAGTCTTTGTGCCACTGACCACGACACTGGGATCTGCTGTTGAGCTGGTTCTCAGTCCACCTATCCCATCCACAATTTCTGAGTTTGTCTATGAAGATATTGTGAAAGATGTGTTAGATTATCTTCACTGTAAATTAATACTAGATAAAAATATATTTAGAGAAATATAAACTAAGTCATGCCTATGCAATATTCACCACAGAAGTAACAGTTGGAATTCAGAAAAGAGACATTGGGATTGTCAACAGCTCACTGAAATTATCAGTTCTGTATGGAATGGCAGCCAAGAAAGTCAAGAAGATATCTGGAAGAATATTGAGACAAAGACAAATGTATAATTTTGATGCCATATAAAGTGAGAGGTGTACATATCCTGAATGGTGTGTGTTGCTCTGATCCCTGCATGTCAAGGAAGACATAGCAATGTTAGAGACCAGATGAGGTGCTAAAATAAATAAAGCAACTACCTTATGAGGAGAGACTAAACACTCTGACTCTTCAATTTGGAAAGTAGAGGGATAAGAGATATGATCAAAGTTTACAAAACTCAAGGTGTCAGTAGTTAAGACGAATATTAAATGAAATTCACTAAATTCTTCAGTGCTTGGAATAGGGAGTGCTTGATAAAAACAGTAGAATTTCAGTTTCATACAGATAAAAGAATATTATTTTATACAAAATGTAAGAACAAAAGTTGTATTTATTTTCAAAATGTACTAAATTTCTGGAATATGCTATCAGAGAAGTTTTGAAAGACAGCAGCAGCAGATTTGGAAAGGTAAAAAAAAATCACAGGCAAGAAATCTATAAACAAATACAGGTAAGCAATAGTAAGGAATGTATCCTTTTTGAAATGTATCCATTTCGAACATGACAGCTATGGGTGTCAAAATGTCTAGACAGAGAACAGATCACAGAAATTGGTGAGGCTAGTGCTCTTCCTAAATGGCTTGCTTGTCTTGTTGCTACTACTTTTTTTCCCATTTCTGGAAGGAGTGCAATCAATACAAGGTAATACACATACTATAAAGACCTAGCTTCCATTATCAGCCCCAAAAATCTATCTAATATATAGTTTCCAAACCAAGGACTGTCAGATATTAACCTGTTAATAGCAAATTGAAGACAAGAATGATTGGGTGGTTATTTTTACTATTCTCGGACAAGGTTAAAGCCACAATTTCTTGATACCTTTTAACTAAGCAATTTCTAAGGCTCCCAATCTTAAATACCATAACCTATTAGAGTACTCTTCTACTTTCCACAATACCCTTCCATTTATATACTTAGGGCGTCAGTTCCCGTCCCTTGAAGCAACAGTAGGTCTCAATAGGTTGCACGCACATCTTTGTCTTTCATACGACTCAAAGCTCAGTAATTAATCATCTCTTTTTTTCTCCAAAAGTCCTGTTTTTTCTTTAGAAAGAGTATAACAACAAAAGTCAAGTAACAGCTGCAGGCTTTCCCATGTGGAACTATCCTGCTCCTAATAAATTTCCTGCTTATCTAATACAGAATGTCCATTCTGAATTACAGTAGTCCCTTCATTTATCGATCCATTCTTTTTGGAATATACCCTTATACAGTAGCCATTCTGGGCAAAAAAACTTAACAGCAGCTAGTTGAGAATATTAGACCCTCCATTTAAAAACTTGTCTCAACTTAATGTGCTCCAAAAAAAATGCTCAAAAAAACAACCATGCCCCAAACACTGCTGGGAAGTCAGGAGAAGCTATAGCTACACAGAAACACAAGGTGATTCAGGTGTTCTGCTGTGCAGTGTACAGCAGACTAGCTTGGGATTTGTATTGTACAGAAAAAAACATATGCAGTGCAATACAAATATCCTGCAGAAGCTGGAACTGTCTGATTAAGCAACATCTTGTTTACACAAGAACTAATATATCTTAATTCCTCCTGGCTGGAGACTTTGCAGTGACATTGTGCAGAGACATATTGTTCCTGTATAAAGCAGTGATTTGTAGCTTCTCACTCAAAGGGGTAATAATATTTACCTCAGACTTTCCTTGTCATTAGGTTCTGCTAGAATTATCCTAATGTACATTGTGAAAATCAGACTTTCATAAGTGTTTGGTTGCAAATTTGCAAGGCTGATGTATTTAAAATCTGACTGTGCATCTTCAGCTTACTACTGGGTTGCAACTTAAGACCTACATGGTTCAAATCTTGAACAAGGTGCAGTTGCAGCTGTATATATAAACTCTCTGACTCAGTTGAAAGTTCCCATGTACTTAAAACCTTTTATGAAGTGAAGTTTTAGCCTATTAGAAGTCAACTATCTAAGGCTATTAGTACTATTATCAAGGGATTTTTTTCCTCTAAGTCTGTGTGTTTTATTATAGTTTCTAAGACTTTAGAATATACTCCAATAACATTTCCAAGCAGTTCTGTGTAAACACTGGAGTGAGTATTCCCCATATTTTAGAAAGTTACAGAAACAATGTTGATTGCCATTAACTCTGGATCTTCTCAACTTCTTTTAGCAGAAAAGCACAGAAAAACACATTCCCTAAAGAGTAAAAGAGGATCCTTCATAATAAAAGTGTGAATAAACATGATTTTGTTCCATTTTCTAGAATTATTCACTGTCCTAACTTCTGTTCTGAGAGTAAGCAAGTACCACTCACCATATATGATATAGATAGCTTAGCTGAAGATTGGTTTCCCTCTCCTTGGAAGTATTATTATAATAATTCCTTAAAGACCCCATGGTGCTTTAACCTCACAAATTAAGAATTTCATCTGACCTCACTTAAAAACAAACAGACAAACAAACAACAAAGTAACTCAAACAAACTATAGATTTGAGGCTCATGCTCCTTAAAACAAACACATCGGAAAACTCACACAAAGTTCCAAGTAGGTTCAGTGAAGCTCTGTACTCAATTCTTCTTGTAAGTCTTTTGCCTGAATTAGTTCCTTATTCTCAGCATCCTACTGCAACAGATCACACAAAGACCTTCTCAAAAGGATTAAAAAATATCTATGTCTATGTTATAATGATACTGAGATGATTAATTTCTTTTTTTCCTCAGTAAGTTTAAATTCCTCCATAAAAGATATGTATTTTGTTGTTACCATAACATTACTCAACCTGGCAGGTTACCATTATTGCCTGCAAATTCCAGCTATTCTTACTCAAAGCCACATTGGCATTTAATTACTAGGGAGAAACTTTGTTTCACGAGACAGACTTTATATAAAATAAGATCTCCCAGGATTTTGGTTTATACCTCATGGAAATATAAAATGTGCTTTGCACTTTGATGCAAATACAATCCATGGCTTATAAAACATATCACTGTTTAACAATGAGTAATGTGATGGAAAAGATAAAATAATGTTCTCTAACCAATATCAGTGAATTACCAGATAAGGAAGCAGTGATATATGAATCCTCCTTAATCTTAGAGAAAACTACAGCTTGATAGAGAAGGATTACATGACAAAAACACATTACCTGACATTTACTTCTGGTTTATCATAACATATTTGTCCCTCTTATACAGTAAGAGTTGAACCAACCTGGAGCTAAAAAAGAAAAGAAGGAATAAAAACACTCCTTACTCTCATGTTCAACACAGACATCTAAAGAGAACATCTCTTGAATTGTTTAATTTAAACTTATTAGGGCATTGAGAAGCATTGCTGCTTTAAGGTTTGCATTGTTCACATGCAAGTTATCAAATGTTCACAAAACCTTCAATGGCATTGAGATTCTTAAGTGAAGAAGAGTAAATCAGTAAAATTTTTTTTGTAAAAAAACAGCAAAACTACAGAAGATCATTAATGTGAAAGAAAAAAACCAAAAAACCAAAATGAAACAACAAAACCAGAACAAAACCTAACCAAACCAAAACCACATTTGTATTTCAGATAGCTACTCCAGAGAAATTTGCTGTTTTACCTCCTACGCTTCATTTGCAAAGATAAAAAAGATTAAAAATTATACTTCAAATTTCTCATGCACATGAACAATTTGTAATTTAGAACTGTTCTCTATCTTCTCCTTGATTAATTTAAAAACTAGCAGGTTTTACAGAAGCTATTGTAAAAGATTCTGTTATTCTTGTTAAACTGTTTGCTGGTAGGAATAATGTTTTAATAGAACATGAGCACTGTCAAGGCAGGAATAACCCAGAATCAAATACAATAGCACTACACCAAGCACTTTGTGCCAGCATGTAAAAGCATTCAACAGCAGCAATTTAGTCATAACCACAATTGCACCAAAAATCCAGCTTGTATTTTCCATAACCATGCTCAGTTATTGAAACTGTGCCCAGAAGCATGATCACCTTCAAAGAAACTAATTGCAGCTCTGTAAGAACTCACCTACGCAGGGCATTTGAAATCCAGCTGCAGAATCAATCATTGTAAGGGATTCTGCTTGCAGCTGCAGCTACAGCTATATTAAATCCCCTGAACATATGGGGGGGGGGACAAAAAAAGAGTATTTTCATTGTAAATTAATGCTAATCTTCTATTCTTGGTGCATCTAAAATTTCCATGACAGTCAAAGAAACAGTCAAGGAGGCCTGGCTATAATGAAAGGTAAGCGTTAAGGCACTTTGAACACTTCTCTGTTAGGAGAAAGAGACCTGCACTGTCACTCTACCTATAAATGTAGTTTTTACCTGGGTCTTCCAAACAGGAGAAGACTGTGCTCCATCCTATTGTCTGAATTTAAGAGTCAGGCACAATTAACCAGAGTAAAATCACAACAGCTACAGAACATTAAAATAAAAACTTGAAAACATTACTTCCTACCATGGGTTGACATTGGCCAGCGCCTGCCACTTGCCCACCCAGTTCCTCCCTCACTCTTCCTCACCAACAGAACAGGGGAGAAAATATGAAGAAAAAGCTCACATGGTTGAGATAAAGACTGGAAGAAAATTCATATTTTGCCAAATAAAATGGGTTTGTGTATCAAGAAATGAAAATAAAAATTAAAACAATACTTTCCTCCCACCCCCTTTCACACCTCCATTCCTTATTCTTCAACCTTTCCCCCTCCTCAGTGGTTCAGGAGGATGAGGGATGGGGCATTGTAGTCAGTCCTTAAAGCTCTTATTTGCCACTTCTTCTCTCTCACACTCTTCACCTACTCCAGTGTGGGTCCTGCCATGAGCTGCAGTTCTTCAGGACAAATCTGCTCCTAAACCATCTCTCCAGTCTCTTTTCCAGAGCCTCTGGCTTCTCTTTCTCTTCCTTCTTTGACCTTGATGTGTCCATGGCTCTTTGACATTTTCTCACTCCTCTCTCAGTCTGCTGCACACCTGTTTTTACCTTTTCTTAAACACGTTATCAGGAGATCCCACCAGCATTGCTGGTGGGCTCAGCTTTGGCCAGTTTGAGGTTCTGTTTTGGATCCAGCTGGAACCAGCTGTGTCTGGCTCAGGGCAGCCCCATCCTCTCCTCACAGAGGCTTCCCCACAGCCCCCAGTGCCCAGGCACTACCCCTTATGTAAAATTACCAGTTAGAGGCCCTTGGTTTCATCACGTTGCCCACACTCTAGAAGCCAAGAATGCTATTAATATCACTCTGATTGAAATCTGTTCACTATTTAAGTGATGATTTTTCACCATTCTTTAAATGAGTGTAATTTCAAATTTCATGGATAAAAGCTACAGCTCGAGAGAACAGCTAAAATTCATGCATATAGGAATTTATATTTACAGTTATATTTTAATGAATAGCATTAGTCAAAAAAGTTTTAGCTTTTTGATGAAAGACTTTGATGAACACACTTTAAAAAGTGATTTTATCCAAAAAAAGGAAATTTTTGAGGAAGTGTTTAATCCAACCTCATATCCAGTGATTCTCTTGAGTAATGTCTGAGGTTCCATTTTGGATGCAGCAGGTAGCTCACAATAATTTACAATGGCTATTAGAAGAAGAGCTGCAAATGACTGACATGCATTCACAACAAACTTTCTTCCCCAAAGAGAGCATAACGCAGCCCTCCAGCTCTAAAACATTTTTATCTGACTGGATTTCAGGAAGCTCAATTAGGATAGAATGAGATATCAGAGACTGGCCAATTCACATGTACTAACAATCAGGTTAAAGAAAAAGGAATAAGAAATCAGAATATAAAATCAATTCCATGAGTTTGGACTAGACAAGTTCCTAAAAATATTACTTAGAAATCCCAGTAGTATTCAAGGCCAAAAAGGCTTTGCAGTTTGTACTTACGCAAGCAAGCTGTCATTTTTTTCCCTATTTTTCTGTTTTAAACATATTAAAGTAAAATATTTTCACACTCATTGAACAGTGACCAGATGCTGATATCCTTATTCACCTGTGAGATATAGACCTATGTTCTAAGAGAGTTCCCAGCAGCACTCAGGTTCATGGACAAAAGCACAACTTGAAATAACTGTGGGTATCAAAATCCAAACTACAAATGTTCTTTAACCCTTTTTTTGTTCTCTTCTAATTTTGCTGTTTAAGAGAAAAATCCATAAGCACATCCTTCATTCAAGCTACGTTAAGTGTAGCATGCTACCTCCAAAAGGAGCAGATCATGGAGTTAAACTGATTCCATACAGAAGAGCTTATTCCACGCAAAATTTTAAAGGTCTTCTTTTCTCAGAATAGTAAATTTAAGCAATTGTTATTTTTATAATTCTGTATGCACAAAGGCATATATACAATTGCCGTGTGGTATGTCTCTCTGAAAATGATGGGGAAGTGCATTATAAAATAAAAGAGATACAGGCAGATTAGGAGAATACTTTTAAATATTTTTTTCTGTAATGCTGATAGGTAGTGGACTTTTGCAAGCAGCAGGTGTTTCCTTATCCTCCCCGGATAATCAGTAAATTGCTTGCATTTTGTATCTGTCACCTTTGCCATGAGTCTTTCAGTGTCTGTTTCATACAATCTGGGAGCCTTTAGTGTAGTTCAGTCTCCTGACAGCTATTACAACCTCTTCCCGTCTATTCTCACAGTTTTCAAAAACATGGAAGTCAGACCTTTTATTTCAACACAATTCCCTTTAGGTGATTTAATATTTTTTTTCTTAGAAAGATTAGAAATTTTACTGGAAAACTTGGTGCATCATTTTGATTTGGGGTTTGTTTGGATATTTTTTTAGTGTTGCGAAACTGTCATGACATACTATCTAAAGGTGACCATTTCTTGTAGCAAAAGAAACAATGGGACTTTAGGAGCACAGCAGTGCTAAGTGCTCATTGGTGTTGGGATGCTGAAGAGTAAGGGAGGAATTACACTCCTTTGCAGGGGAGACAAGGCTTCTTTACGTCACAACAGATCAAGTGAGAAGTGCCCAGATTCAGTGCTTCATGACCAAGCAAGCTCTGAACAACTTGCCCTAACACCAGCCTTAACGCTGGGTGGGACCGTAGGCCACTTACAACCCAGGCCAGTCTATGATTTAGCTCGTTCCTCTGGAAAGATATTATCCTTTCCACTCCTGAAATCTTATCTCCTACTTTGTCCTATAGGTCCTTCATATTTCCCAGGCTACAGCCACCTTCATCCTCTCACAGCTCAAAGTGTTTCCCATACTAGTGTTAGTAACATCATTTTCACCAGACCAGTCTATTCACCTCATCCCAAAACCTTCACATTTTCTTGCTTCCATGCCAAATCCTTTCATTCAATTTTTAGTTAATTCTTTTACTCTTTAATTTAATGTTGTAGTCTTACAATTATAAAAGGAGCCGTAGCATAATATGTATCTGTGTGTATGCAAGGGGGAATAATGGGCACTTTTTTTGAATACAGAAAAGAGAAGGCATCAGTCAGCCTTCCAGTGAGAAATTACTGACTTTCAGGTTTCACACGGGTCATAGTGATTATTTGCTACTCAATAACATCACTATTGACACTAAAATCAAACCTGTCTTGGCAAAGCTTTGGGCGGGAGGTGACTAACTGTTTTATTATAAAGCAAGGATCATTGGACTCACAAATGAATGATGGGAGCCTGGACTGTTGCACAGCCACTTTCTCCTATACAGTATTTGTTTGGCCTCAAGAAGCTAATAAAAGGAAAAAAAAAAGTAAAGACAAAGACAAAACAAACCTCATCTGGCTTAAGTAGAAATTAAGAAAATGTGTGTAAACAGTTCAGTCATTTATGAGCTGCTTTTTTTTCAGAACATACCTTATTCAATAACTGTGTGTCTTTGGAGAAGACATAAAAGGCTTACAAATAAAAGAGTAATAGAGTTTGAAGTGTTACTGCTCAGCAAATATATCCTTCTTAATACCAAATTCTGAGATGAAGCGTTATACAATAAAATTTCTTTGCATACTTGAAATTTAAGAATAACTACTTATTGAAAGGACACGTTGTGAGGTTAACTACAGCAAGAAAACTTGGCTTTACATTAAAAAAAAAAGTAACATATTTTTATATATTTATACCTCTTTCTTTTTCATAGAAAAAACCCTAAATCACCCATTTTAAAGAATATTTATGTTTTTATGTAATATCTTTTTCTAATATTTCTATTAAAAACTATTTTCAATAACCAAGTACTTTTATTGGGCCTGGATCAAGGGCAAAATTATTAACTATTCTTAATCATATTTTCAACAAAATTACTAAGTATTTTATAGTAAAAAATATTGACATGGAACTTTTCAACAGCTCTTGCTATTGTTTCAACCAATCATATCACAAGCAGAAATCTTCTAATCTATATCTAAGTGATTTTTCTATAATAAACTACAGCACATGGATGACAAGGGAAGACTAAACATCCATCTAAATAATCTTAATGCTAATTATTCATCCCTGTAATAGCCTATGTTTAATAATAAACTCTAAATGTATGTCTTACTTGTAGAAGTAGTTGCATCCCTTGAATCTTCAGTGAGAAAGGACACTTTAAAATACCCAGGTGGAAAGGAAAAAATCTAGGGATACATAGTAAATGTGATGATATATCTGAATCAATTCTGTGTGAATAAGAGAGGTTCTTATTTCAAGCTTCAGCCTTTGCAAACACATATATATCTTCTGCAAGTGATTTAATAAACATTTTTTTATATTGATAAATTAGAAAATTAACATGGATTAACCAAAGTAATTTAAAAAGTGTTTTGATTCCTAAGAGATAAAATGAACTGCAGTGTTAATCTTTTAGTCTGTAATGTTTGTTGATAATTTTTCAGAATAGAGTTTGCCACTGGTAAATTATTTTTGTTAGTTCTTAGATAAGTTATCAGTAAATGTACTTTTGGGGTGAACTTTTCATTCGAGTGGCTTACAATTTTTAAAATAGCAAAACAATGTTTCTCGCATTTCTTATTTTTCAAGGGGAAGATCATATCCAAAGCAGTTGCAAAGTATTCAAGTGTTTTGATAGTCATCATCCCAAAATCATGAATTTTGCAAGTAGCCATGTCCACATCTAATCTTCAGTATTTTCGTCCAGTTAATAAAAAGGACTAATTAAATTATACAGAAGGTTCAAATCATGGAAATATATTTCTTCATACTTAATTCTGATTTGTGGTTCTATCAGTTCCCATGTGTTTCTTACTGAGGTGCTCTGCAACTTTGTCTTTAACCACAGCGCAAAGATTTTCCTGGCACCATCAAATTTCACCATCTTTTCAAGCCTCTCCATTTTTGACAAAATGGTCTTCTTTCAATAAATTCAGTATGCAGTGGGGCACAGTTATGAGGTTGTTATTAAGTTTCTCATTTTGCTTGATTTTTGTAAACAAAACATTTGCATGACTGGATAAAGTTCTAAACATAATTTTTTACACTGCAATATTTTCTCAATCTTTTGTAAATCATCTGAATCTCTGACATAAGGTACAGAATAATTCATCTTTCCTCTTTTAAAATATAGGACAAGGACTTTCGTCTGCTTCAGGGAAATGAGCAAAGGTTTTTGAGATGACAGGGCTATCAATGGAAAGTAAATATAATTCAAATATTTAAAATTACTGAAACGTTATTTAAAATACTAGATAATTATTTTTTCTTTCTGAAGCATTCTTTCTCTTATGCTAAAACAAGAGGTAGCTGAAACTACAGTGGTGCTGTAATTTATAACCATGGCTGGATCATTAGGCAAAAAGATAGCCTTGATGAATTCTTACAGGCAGTGAAGTAGTCCCCAATTACTCCTAGAACCTGTTTTATTCCACCTAAATGAGCAGATATTTTAGAATTCTATTACTACTTTTTTTGCTGAACACTAAGCAACTGGTTATGGAAGAAATTGAGACATCAATGCCTTGTAAATGGTGCAATTGGTCATCTAGAATACATTCAGGTGAGTATGTATTTATTGCATGTGCTTGTGGAGATTAAAATCTTTGTCTACTACAGTCAAGATTTGGCATTTTAATTACACAATTGAAGCACAGACACAAACTATGGCATTTCTTAAACACACTACTTTGTTCAAAAGACCAAACTTCCAAATTATGTAATTGCATATTTTTTCCAGAGATTTATTTTAGAATAAATCTGATCTATTAAGCAGTTGTATTAGGGCATTATACCACATGCAGTGGATGTTCCCCCAGTCATACATTTTTATTCTATCAGATACTAATTTTTAAGTAAAAAAAAAAGAAGCAAAATTCATCTGCAAAATTGTTTTTCATTTCATCAAAGGTTCAGATCCTCCATTATAAACTGATTTTTGTGATAGCGTGTGGTACTATTAGAGAATTTTCTTGGAACAGAATTACTGAATTAGGTACAGTCCTTTGTCCTTTTGAATAACCTGATAACTTTGTGCAGCCATGAAATCATAAAGCCTTGTAAGACATGAATAATAGGTATGTTCTATTTCCACACAAGTACTCTCGGCTGAAATAAAATTTCCTTCTGTAGTTGACTTGACTCAATACAAATAAAATGTACTCCACTCAGATGTATATGCAGTCCTCATGATTTATTTCTGTACTTGACTAGCATCTTTTCTTCATTTCTACTGTCTATTAAAATAACTAAGTCTAAGTTCATTCCCCTAAAATCTCTGCATAAAGGGGTGTACAGACTGAAAATGGAAAAGCATTGACAGAAGTTGTTATATATCCTAATTCTCCAGCTCTTACACAGGGAACTGTATATACCCAAAAATGTGCACGTGACCAAAGACCAAATGGTCAGGCCAAGAGGTAGCCTTGACGTAAAACACGATTTGCAGCATCACATTTCTTTTCTCACAGGCAATTAATAGTGCTTTCTTCCTACTTATTTCTTCATGTCCTTATAAAACCATTAGAGACTCAAGGTCTTGGATCCAACTGCTGCTACCATGCAAGAAGAGTTTGGCCAACATTCTGCTGACAGAGGGCAAATGTTGCAGTACACAGAGAAAATGTGCAGGCAAACAACCATCACAGGCATACCAGGGCCTCCTGACAGCTTTCAGAATTCAGAGTTTTCATAGTCCCTGTAATTGTTCTCCAGCAGAACAAACCTTTTGCTTTTTAAAGAAGTGAAAGGGAATAAAGTATCCCA
>WEIV01009475.1:7628-19516 GCA_013390005.1 Calyptomena viridis
TGCGTTCGTTTTCATATTTTATAACATTTATATGGACCATAGTATAAATGGTACTTTGGTATGTGTATAAATATATATGAGTACATACAAACACGGCTGTGCATGTGTGTACATATATATATATGATATATATATAGATATACACGCATTTATATATATATATATACTATCTATTACATAATAAATAGTGTAGATATCCGTACTATAAATATATTCATAGACATACATATATTAAAAATCTTTTAAGTATATTTGTACACATAATTAGTATGTATATATATATACATACGTCTATATTTACGCATTACATATACGCACCCTGTATTTTGTGACTGCCCCGAGGAGCCTTGTATTAAGGCTCCTGCCACTTAGAATGTGTTGTTAATTTATTAACGATAAATTTGCAAACCAGACAAACCAGCTCTGCATTGTTTTTGGCATATGGTGTGGATTTTTCTGCTCCTGAGTTTTGGATTGGGACGGGTTTTCTTTTTCTTTCATTCTCTGTCTCAGCTCTGCCTTTGCAGAGACATGAGGGAAGCTGCTGGGTGCTCACGAGTACTTTCCTGCCAAACTTTGATGACAAATGCCTAACGACAATCTGCTTTTCTGCCAATAGCAAAAACTTTTGACAAGGTCTGATCATTCACGATTGAACAAAAACAAAAAACCAAAACCAATCAACTAACAAACAGAATAAATTTGCACTTGGATGTCTACTTCCCTCATTGTCCTGGTCATTTTCAGTTGAATTTAACCTACACAAATTCCTACTTAACACTATTGAAAAGATCTTAAGATTTAAAATTTAAGAGTTTTCTAATTTTTTCCTCGAGATTTTGTTTATGTACTTCAAATAGTTGTGTTTACTTATAATAGAAGTGCGAAAATGCTTATAAATTTCACAATTTATAGATTCCTGATCTTATTTTTTTTTTTTTTCAGAAAAATATGAGAGTCCACATGTGAGAATGTCAGCCATTTTTCAAGGTGTTGACAAGCGAACAGAACCTAGTCTCACTCTCAAATGAGGGAAGGAAAGAGAAAACTTAAAAGAATTTGGAGATTCTTTCCACCTGAAATTTGAACATACAACAGAAATAAAACGGGTAATCTTCTCGGTGCCTTTCTCGGTAACTTATTTTAGGAAAATAGTTCCCTTTCCATGTAAAGTACAAGGACCAAAATGGCTGTTCAGCTTAGTTGATAAACCATTAAACATATCACTTCAAATGACAACTCGAGAGTCCTTTGCATGAGATATAAAACTTTAGTTTAAATCACAGTACATTAATAGTTCAATAAACATTTAAAAACTTTCAACTTAAATATGTTGATTAATATAACAAACTTTTGGCTCTCAAAATCTCTGGAAAACAACTCTGTGCACTGGAACTTCTAATATCTGTTAATGAGTATTACCACTATCGATGAATACAGAATATTAAAATTACTCGCTCCCGCCCCCCCAAAAAAGAAGAAAAGCAAAGGGAAAAAAAAAGTGGTGACTACTAATATATCACAGAATCACAGAATTAACTAGGTTGGAAAAGACCTTTGAGATCATCAAGTCCAACCTAGTTTCAAGTTACAATTTCTTCCAGTACAAATTGTACATTGTCTTCTGTGCTGTTTTTTCTCATGAATAGGGACCCCACTTTGATTTCTTCGGGAAAAAAAGACCCATTCAGGCTATATTAAAAAAACCTCAAAACACACACACACACAAAAAAAAAAAAACCCCACACACACACAAAAAACAAGAAAAGTTGCTCCGTATGCAGTTAACTCCCCAAACCCATCTGGAAGCGGATTTTGCAGTCTCACTTCTCCTTTTGAGTATCCCCTAGCGTAATTCGTTTACTGCCAGAGGTTCCCCTCTAAAATTAATCTTGTATTTTCAGGACGGCAGGGGTTAAGAAAAGCGCCCGTTTGTATTCGGATAGCTGCCTCTGGAGTGCATTCGGATAGCTGCCTCTGGAGTGCAGTTCCGATCATTTCCAAATCCGAAATACTCCCCCCTTCTAGCCGGCGTGGCAGAGCACAGCTTTCCTCCGCCTTTCCCCCCTATCCCTGCTACTTCACCTTCTCTGCGCTCCGTACCTGAAGGGCGGTTCTCCCAAAGGAATTTGTCCCGTTGGGATTTACGCCCGCGTCCAGAAGCTTCCGCACCTCATCGAGGTCCCCGCGGGCGGCGGCGCTGCACAGCCTGTCGCCGTCGTCCCGGGGGGACCTCTCCATCGCTCCCTGCCGACTCGACCAGCACGGCCGCCTCTGGCTATCTGTCTCCCCTGACTGCGACCTCGCCCGGCGTGGCGACGCAGCTCCTCCTTCTTCAAGGGCCATGGCCCCCCTCTTCGCACCCCCCGACAGGCGGCCCCCGAACATGGCCCCCCTCCCGGCGCTGCGCACACCCACTGCGGGGCGGTAGCTGAGGCATCCGCCCGCCCTCGGCTGCCAGCTGTGAGGGGAACGGGGTCTTGGTGGCGGCGGTGAAATCCGCGCACCCGTCCAGGGCAGGGACACGGTGAGGGCGGCGAAGGACGGCGGGGTACCGGCAGCTTTGTTCCTAGGCAGGGAAGCCTGGTTTCATCCCCACCTAGGGTGCGGAGTGTTTCCTCTCACCAGGGGCGCAGTCGGTACGGGAGAAAGGGACGGGGCTGCGGCCCCGCGCCCCCTACACCTTCCCCATACGAAAATGTGTGGATTGCGAAGGCAAGGGAGGGGAGCAAAAGGCTTCCCCGGGATGCCTGGGCTGGCAGGGGCTGCCTCGACTTGAGCAGGTGGGACGCGCCCCTCGAGTGTCTAACGCGGGGGTACGACGACACGACGAAGGGACCCCGGACCAGACCCTTCCCGGGACAGAGAGGGGCTTTTGTGCGGGGAATGGATTTGGTTTCTGCCACCGAAAAGGGGCCCTGCCCTGTCCAAGCCCTTCCGAGCCGTGGGTAGGGGGTCCGTCCCTCCTCCCCGCGCCAGCCGGGAGCAGAAAGGGAGACGTGCCCGCAAGAAGTCTGCGGTCCACCTCATGGCACCGGGCAGAAGGGGACCGCTTCAGCTCGGCCCTGCCGAAGCCTCCCGCGGGCAGGAAAACCGCAGTGAGAGCCCACCCGGGTAAAGTGCTGCTCCAGCCGGACAGACGGAGGCTAGACATAGCCTCGCCTTGCCGCTGTGAACGCACTCAAATCCAAGCCCCCGGCTCCTTTCCCTCGGCTTCTTTCAAGCATCTCCCTTTTGCAGGCCCCGAGGACGCCCGTGACACACCCCCTCGGTTCCAATCGATCCGTCTAACCCCGCGTCAAGGGAGAGCGAAGGATTGGCACCCACGACCCACGGAGTGAAGCTTTTATTCCGCCACCTCGAAGTTCCGGACAGAGCTGGGTAAGAGGCAAGGGGAATAAGGACGTATTTCAGGGCTTTGGTTTCCTTTTTTTTTTTTTTTTCTTTCTCCCCTTCTCTCCCCCCCCGTCCCTTCCGATGTCAGTTCTCTAATCTCCTTCTTTTTTTTATTTGCAGAAGATCTGGGCGATCCCACAGAAGCAGTATCTGCCGCGCAGATGCATCTCTGTACCCTTCGGTGTTAATCCCTCACCTAGCCACTCGGGCACGCAAACAGCCCTGTGTAGCTAAAGGGAAAACCCGGCGATTTTGTGTCTATATGTACCGGTAGCCGAAAGGCAGAGACACTCTTGGAGGAGGAGAAATAAACACAAATTTATCCCTGAACTGACAATTCAGAGGTTCACTAAAACATCTTCATTTTGTTGTTTTCTGACCCTGCTTGGCGAAGTTTCTTGGGCAAGTGGCATTTGCAAAAAGAGGGTGCAGTATTTCAAGGCGACTTGTGTGAAGTGAGACCCTAGCTGGCTAGGGACCAACGGCAGGCTCCCACACACTGTGATTTTTCTGCAGTTCACGGTGCAGAGTGACCCCCAGGACAAGCGAGAGATTAAAAATAAATAAATTAATTTTTAAAAAAATCCACAAATAAAATTTAAAATTGGAGTTTTAAGAAGTTCGTGAAGTCTAAGAAATTAAAAAGATCCTGCACTCATCAGGGAAAATACCCTCTGGTCCTTCTTGCCCTCTGTGAAAAAATTATAGCCATGCAGAGATAAATCCAGCGAGAAAACCTCATTGGTTATGTTTGTAAGGTGTCTTAAAATTTTAGATCAACAGTGATGTGTGGCACGGTTGCAGGTTATTGCTGGCTAATGTTACTTTCTGTGAAATAGTATTGATATTGTATTTTATGTATCTGTGTGTATGAATGTATGAGTGAATGTCTTTCTGTGAATATATAAGGATAAAAAAATACGTACTCACACATCATATTTGCAAGTGAAGACGTTACATATATTTGCAAGTGAAGACGTTACTAGCCGAATCAGAGGGCCTGTCTGTATCTCCATCACCCCTGAATTATGTTAAAAGCTACGAAATTGTAGAATGGCGTAAAACAACAAATACTGTCCCGTGCTAACATTACTAACCCTCCAAATCACTTATCAAACTACTACAATCACACAATTTTAAATAACATGATTGAAGTAATGCGATTTCCCCTCTAATACCCAAATATTTCATTACAAAATTCTAGCACCAAAAAAGGACCTCAAACTAATAGAAATATTGCAGCGTATGATCATATCTGAAGTTAGGGAAATAATAACAGAGCCTGAGCTAGTGTATTTTGAAAAAGATCCCTGTATTTCACTTGTGAAGGGAGGAGAATCCACTTTCTCTCCCAAACAAACCTTGCTGCAGAGACATTTTCACGGGGGAGCGGGGGAGGGGGAACGTGAGGGAGGGGAATGCATCGCATTAAGCAGAGTCCCTGTCTTCCCTATCCTACATTTCTGCTCTTATTTATTTTTAGAATGACTGTTCAGCCATACAGATCTCACGGACAACAGATCTATTTTAATACGACAGTACAGCAATCCTGCAAATTGTTCTGAGATGTTTTGATAGTAGCATACAGGATGGAAAAGACAATTTTCAGTTAACAAAAGCAGCCATCTTATGCCCTATTTAAGGCTTAGCAAGTATTACTCTTTTAACAACAACAACGAAGTAATTAAAAACATGTACATTCGTTATTTTAACATCTAACAAGTGTTTCATTAATAAGTTCAGTGGCAAATTAAACATTACAAAGAGACAAACTATAAAGAACAAAACATTAGAATTTCCTAACTTGTAAATAGGCAAAGAAAGCTGCAAGAGAGGCAGGGGTAGGTGGTGCAATGGAGAGGTCATGTAGATGTAATCTGTTTCATAATTAAGGGAGGTTAGGGAAATGGTTGTTTGGCGTTATGCTAAAAATGAAGCAATATCGATGTACAAAAATAATTTAACATATTGTTCTTCTTTTCAGCTTATAATGTCAATATATTTGTGAGGATAATTATCCTGATTACACATACTGGTTAAGAACAAGAATATGTATCATCTTAATTTTAGTTCTTCAGAACCTGTGCCATAATGAATGTAAAAATGATCGAAAATTAACCCAAATAGATAAAGCCAACAACGAACACCACACAAAAGCCCCAAATTCCCTCAAACAACCTGCAATAATATAAATAAATACTTCACAGAACCTATCTCATTAAAATAGAATGGTTAGTGTTGAAAGGGATCTTAGAGATCATCTAGTTTCACCCTCACTTCTATTGCCCTCTCCTCACACTCCCGCCCAGTCTTTGGCAGAAACGTCTTCCCTATATCAGGTTGTTCCAAGATCCATTCAGACTGGCCTCGGACAATTTCAGAGACAGGGCAGCCACAATATCATTATGTGCTGCCCTAAATAGCTGTAAAAATATGGCTAGGTATTGTAATATTTGTAGATTTTATTTCTTTTTTTTTTTTTTTTTAAATAAGAACACATACTTGTCTTACCTCACTCCAGGCCTTTCAAAATCAGATTTGTAGTCTAAACCTAACTGGCATTTTAGAAAAACTCAATCTCCCTGATTAAAATCTTGGGGGAAGGGGGAAAATTAGTAGCTATATTTACAGCAAGCATAGAAATTTAGGAAAAAAGTAACAGCCACACTTCTGGATCCACGAGAAGGTTCTATCCTTGCTACAGTGAATTTACTTTGAGATAATCAGCACCTTCATACTTAAGTTTCTATTTGAGATTCGTGCATTTCAGGTCAGCCAGAGTTTATAGGGTTTTTTTCTCCCATCTGCTATAAGAAGAAGAAATGAGGCCTACTACAAATTCAAGAAATAAGGCATGTGAAGCCAACAAGGAAAACTGAATATAGTTTCTGATTTATATATGTATGAAAGTGTATACATGTTTTTATATGTGTGTGTCTGTGTGTATATACCCACATTTGCTATTCAAAAAGCACTGAAAGTGTTCTAACCAGAGACCAGAGGTGAGAAACTTATTTTATCTCCACATCTCAATTCCTACAGCTTGAAAGGTTTATTATTTTTTCACATTTTTTATACATATATAAAATAAATTATCCATTTATGTAGATACTTTGAGGCAAATATTTCTAGTTTCCTTCTCTTCTACTTTTGTTCTTCTCCAGTCTGTGCTCTGGATTAGAGGAGTTTGTGGACTGCCTAAAAACTGTCTATGAGGATTTCGCAGAACCATCCTCAAATACTCATCAAAAGTATTATTTGCTTTAGTTTCATTGTATGTCTAATTATGTGTGATGACCAAAGCCTAAGGTCGCTCTGCCGGTCCACAACAATCCAATTTTGCACTCTGCAATATGGAAAAAAGTCTCTAAAAGTGCCTGAGCCTCGTATCTCTCAAGGACTTTATAGGTATGTATTTTAATTACTCTTTCTGACCCGGCTCGGCCGCTCTGACCCTTATTTCCCATATTTTTGTTACGGCAAGGGAAAGTAAAGTAGGCCACTGTATTTCACTGTCATTTACAAGATTAGAAAGTAATATACGCTCGGAAAACAGAGGCCATTTTCTCTCTTCAGAGCAACAGCTGTGTTCCTTATTTGCAAGGAACTGTCTACAAGACTGGTAAGGGATGATGAGTTTATATTTCTTTAATTAGCCATGGAGAAAACGTCTCAAGAAGTGGGAGAAAAGGTAGAAATAAGTTACAGTAACTTTTCAAGAACCGGACATTTCCTACTGCATTAAAAAAAAAAAAAAAAACAAAAAAAAACTCGGACAGAAACACCCCGGCTGTACAAATCTAATTGTGATCCCGGTGCAATCTGAGCATGTGGCACTGAGCGGGCTCCGCAGCACTGCCACCGGGGCCGGGACGCCGTCTCCTGCTCCCGCTGCCCGGTCGGGCCGTCCGCGCCCACCGGGGATCCCACGCCTCCCTCCCGAGCAGCCCCGCTCCCGGAATCCNGGAGGATGCGCCAGCCTAGCGCCCAGGCCCGGGGCAGGCTGCGGGCGCGCCGAAAGTGGATCGTGCACCTTATCCGGGGGGTCATAGGTACGGGGAAGCCGTCGGCGAGTCACGTTACAAATATCTCCCCGGCGGGGCCCCACCAGTGATTCGGCCCTCTCACCCTCCATTCATTGGAGAGGATTTTTTTTTATTATTTTTTTTCTCTTCCGTTTGACTAATTTCGAGTCCCCATTTCGCTTTACCTCCCTTCCCTTTCCACCCCTCCCCTACACCCCGCTCTTAAAACTCCTCCCATAATGATTGCTCCCGCCTCGAAAGCGGACGAAGGAAGACCGGCAGCGGGGGATGGGGACAGGGGAGACCGTCGGCTCCTCTCCCCTCCCACTGTCTGGCCGCGGGGAGCACCGCCATCAAACAGACGTGGAGACCGGCCAATCGCAGGGCGCTCCCCTGCTTTCAAATAAAGCCTTGACGACATGTCCTTGCTCTCCCTCCGGTCTACCCCCCAAACAAACGGCCTCCCGCTCCGTTTGGGGACGCGTGTTATTTGTGGCAGTTTTTTTCTTGCTGTTCGATTGCCTGGGGACCCCGCTCCCCTCTCAAAAACCCCGACGTGGAGGGGGTCTGCGGCGGTCCGACGCGCCCCGGGGTCGACTAGCGGATCCCTGCCTCTTTAAAAACGCGGACCAGTATTGGCCCGGGCGAACAGCTATTTCCTTGTCACATGGCCATTTGAACGCGACGCGGGACCGTTGCGTAGCGAAGCAAGGGGGAAAAAAAAAAAAGAGATCTCGCTTTTCTCCCGCCGGTCACCGAAACGGATAATGAACGATTCCCCCACCAGACCGTGGACCTTCTCCCCGGCACTGCTCTGCTACGTTTTCATTTTGAAGAGCAAAGTTCTGGACCGGGGCGGAGGAGCAGTGGAGGGTCGCTCAGAAGCCCCGTTCAACCTGTCAGGCCGCTCCCGCGAACCACCGGCGGGCTACCGAGCGCCAGCTTTGCCGCCCGACAGAGGACCTCTGCGTGGTGGAAGGAGTTACCGCCACCCATTCTGGGACTCCTGCCCGAGCGTTCCCCCTTCCGACTGTGGTATACCTCCTCCATGAGAGGCGTGGGGAAGGCGGATGGGCAAGGAGAGCGTCGTTCCTGCTGGCGCATCTTCTTCCCGGAGGCGGCGGGTCCCAGTTCGGCGGGGCACGGCTAGAGGCGGCTGAGCGCGGGGTCTGGACAGCTCCAGGACTGCGGGGAGCCGCAGGGAAGGCGCCAGAAGAGGAGGCAGAGCGACAGTCCCTGGAAGGGATGGTGGACACAGGCGTGTGCCACACCCCATCACAACAAACACCTCCTTCTCTCGGTTGGACAAGCAGTAACAACTCCGATGTCAATAGAAATTTTCTTCTTCTGCCTCGGCATGGTGTAACCTTAACAACAATGCTAAAAAAGAAGAGCCTGTAATACTTTTTCAAGCCTGGGAAATGGGTGAGTGAAATCAGCCATTTCGAAATGAAAGCACCACTTCCAGAGAAGCAGAAGCTTTATTATTTTTTGTTTGTTTTCTTTTGTTGTTGTGGTGGTAGTTTGGTTTGGTTGTGTTTCGGGTTTTTTTCTTTTTTTCTTCCCCCCACCCCCCCCCTCGCTCTTCTCCCGTGACGTGGCTACTGGTTCCCAATAGGCAATATAAAAGTGAGAGAAATTAATGTCTGCCTGGCTGCGTGAAGCAGGTGCCGCAGCGGCAGTGAGAGGATGAGCCGACAGTTCTGTCAATAGAAACCAAATACCCACCAACGCTGAACGCATGGCCGATCCGGGCCCGAAGAGCATCTCGCCGTGCACAGGGCGCCAGCTCTGCTGCAGAGAGGTGTATGTGTGCGCACATGTATACTCAATTAGAGCGGCGATATTAAAAATAAAAAAATGCTTGTAATCTGCCACGTTAAACGTAATGCTTTTAGGGTTTTCTCGATATGTGTATTGCTGCTGCTGTTCTTTGTTAACAGCTACTATTGTTGGAGGACTCCAAGCCCTGACGCCAACGACGTCGCTGCCAGAAGAAAGGCGCCTGTGGAACCTCTCGCAGCCAAGTGGGATCACGCCAGGGACTTCCATTCTTTCAAGGCGTGAGTAGCCCCCACCGTGGGCCTGTCCCGTGCAGGGACTCCGGACCTATGGCATGAAGCAGATTTACAGCAATTAAGCGTTTAACCCCTCTGAGTTTTGAGAGCATACTCTACTCATTTTGTGCAGCCGGTCTAGCAAATTCTGTTGTTCCCTGCCAGCTCTTATAAACAGTAACAATAATAGCAAAATATTACTATTTTTTTTTGCTGTTGCTGTAGTTTCATAATCCTTAATGGAAATACTCAAAAATTTAAATCAAATCTGCTTCTTTGAGAAAAAGACAACTTAAAACAGGAATACTGATCTAATTGAAGTTGGAGGTAAAGTTTGATAGAACCTCATTGTTCTGTAAAGACGGTGGTCAGGCTCTAGCCTTGCCTGTCTGTGTCCTGTCCCAGCTCCCCTCCGGTTCCCACAGGCACGGGATGCAGGCACTTAACTGCTGCATCCCCAGTGTTGTCTCTGGCTTATTTACAGCTATGCCATGTTCTAAGATGGAATAGGGTGTAATTTAATAAGGTATTATAATCACATATTATGTTATATATTTTCTATTTAAAGCTATGCATAAAATATATGTTCTAGGCGTTCTTATAGTAGACAAGCTTTTATAATACACTATAAACATTATTGTAAAAATAATGTAAATTTTTGGTATGTATTTAATATGCACATAATTTGTTTATAATTAAACAAAAGCATATGATATATAAAAAGTGTTGATGAGAAACTACATAGAGCTGATACATAATAATAAAGTTCTTAATATATGTGCATATCATGTATATTTTATATAGGTATTGCGTATATGTATTATGTACATAAATGGCATAACTAAATATGAAACTACATTATGACAAATAACGTATTCCAACAACATTTAAAAAAAAATATATAGTTTTCAATGTTTATGTATGAAATATCTAAGAGTTGGAGAATCAACAGGAAAGAAAAACGAAAATAAATCTTTTTCCTTCAATTCTGTACAGGTATATGAAGTGCTCAAGGTTAGTGCTGAGGAGTGAGATCTGAGCCATCCCGATGCTTCACCTTGCTTCCCCTTCTCAGTTCCTAAGGCACAATGATGTGCAAGTGCAGCCCCACATGGGGTCTGGGGAAGGAGGCAAGATCACCCACTCATCCCGAACGGGCTGGGAGCACTGTCCCCATCGCCTGCCTTGCCACCCTGCTCGCTCCTGCCAGAGCTCTCCCGAAGCACACACCTGGGTGTTTGGAACCTGCTGTGGCAGGAGAGGATCTCCCTGTTCTTTGGCTTCCTCTCAGCAGAGGCTGGGTTGCTGCTGTCCATTTTCTGGGGAGTGCTTACACTCAGCTTCCCCAGGCTGAGGCAGTCAATGAAACATGGATAGACTTTCAGATAATTACTGTAACCCTGACTCTCTTTCCTGATCCAACAGCACAGCTAGTACAATGGCTTGCTTCATTCTTTACCAAATGTGTCACCTTCGAGCAGCTTGGTAAACTCTGAAATTGGGTGTATGATTTTGAATTTTTCTGGTCACATTGGTTTTGCAACCAACACGATTTTTTCAAAGAGCTGTAACTGAGGGGAGGTCACTTGCAAGTTGTTAAAACAAGTACTTCAAATGAGAACGGTATCAGGCTTGTAGAGACACAAATCTCTTTATTTTCTTCTTCCAGGTCCCATGTTTGCAGCCTTCATGAGAAGAGCCACGGATGCACCACAGATGCATGTCCAGACATGCGCAGCACCCTACATGGTTTTAAGAAGGTATTTGCCAAAGCCGCAATCGCACCAGGAAGCATCCATTCCCTGCTGTCCCGGCCGGTTTTGCGAGAGAGAGAGTCAGAAATTGCCTTCAGCGCCCCTTGAGTTCGGATTAACTGAAATCAAACAGGGAGCAGTCGGGACAGTGAGAGTTCGGAGCCTCTCCCGTCCTGCTGGATTGGAGAGCTGACAAGTGTGAATGAAGAGCCCTGGGGAGGAGGGTAAACAAACCGGACTTGGTCCCGTCAAAACATGAAATTTTGACCACACCTCTGTGTGGAGATTTTCCTTCATATTTTTAATTTCCTTGAATTAAATTCCTTTAATCTAATTTCCTTGAATATTTTCAATATTTACTATTTAATATTTTCACATTTAGTATTTTCATAGTTCATACTTCATATTTCTTTTCACAGCGAGAGCCCAAACGACTCTTGCACAAAAATAGGGGCCTCTGGAAAGTCGTAGGATTTTCAGTGCAGGATAATATACAGGCACAAGAAAAGAGTGTTGTCCTTCCTGCATCCCAGAGAGGAAACGCGGCACGGGTGTTTTTCACAGCATGGCATGAGTGCTGCTCTACTTGGTGTCTCCCGAAGCGGGCGCAGGCAATAAGTTTGGGCGCGGGGATGGCCTGGAGAGAGATTAGGTGC
>WEIV01009475.1:19532-63632 GCA_013390005.1 Calyptomena viridis
GTCGTGCACCGGGAGGCAGCCGGTGCGCGGGTCGGGGCGGTTGGGGTCGGCTCCGCGCTGCAGCAGCAGCTCGGCCACCCGCGGGCTGCCCAGCATCATCACCTGCGGGGAGAGACAGCACCAGCGCCTGCCCGCAGAGCTCAGGCTTTCTCGCTGGACCCAAAGGAATGAGGATAGTCAGTGGAAAGAAGAAAATCCTATGGTAAGGCTTAGAGAGCGACGCCGGAGCCGCCACGAATGTTGGAAAGCATGAATCCGTCGGGAGCGTTGCGCCGCCGGGGGAAACCCTGCTCATCCACGCCACAGAACAAGAAGGGAACAAGCGGAGCAGAGAGGCGTGCGCGCCACATCGCGGTCAGGGTGTGCTGGTACACATCAGGGCTGCTCCGCTACAGGAGCTAAGAGGGTGGCCATAGGCTCGGGGCAGATGATGAGGGGAAAGGGACTCGCCCCTTTAGCGGACTCCCACAGGAACCGAGGGCGAGTCACTTTGCAAAGGCTATCGCAGAACTGTGCCTGTAGAGTGGCTCCCGGGGACTACGGTCCTCCCGCTCTCATCCGTGACACTTCTCCAGAGAGTCCGTGTCAAGGAGAGACGCGTAAGAAGGGAACCCACCCAATCTACGGCACCGCGCCTGCACTTCCCTCACCCTCAGGAGAGTCTCAAAGCATACAGTTTGCCTAACCCCCTTTTCCAGTGCGGTATTGAAGTGCTCGGGAGCCCCGCACCTCGGGATCGCCGTTTTCTAAGCTGTTTTTTTCTCGCAGTGCACACGGGAGTGGGTTTAGCACACAGTCTAAATCCCTGCCTCTCAAAGGTGCAAAAAAAAAAAAAAAAATTGAAGAAATGTACCAGAGGACGGCAACAGATGCCTGTTTCGAGTTAAATCCTGCACCGACATTTTGTAGGAGACAGTTTCGCAAGCACTGGCAGTAAAACTTACGTATAGTTTCTCAGATTATTCCCGTTTCGTTTTATTTTGAAAATTTAAGAAAAAGTTAACTCGAACTACCTCGGAAATTAACTCAACTTTCGTAAGTTTAACACCTACTACATCTCCGGGTACTACGTCTATCTGAATGTTCACGCGACTGTAGAATGGGCAGACTGAGCCCCACAGGGGCTCGCTGTCTACCTGCAGCGTCTTCTGGGCAAAGCTATTGCAATCGGGCGTTTCTGTTCCTGAGAGTCAGTGAACAGTATTTTTTTTTTCCATAGCAGAGATGAGGAAAAATACTAACAGGCATATAAAGCAGAAGACGAGGTATGAAGAAAGAGTGATTACTTCTGGAAACGTGAGTTGTTACATTTTATTGCACGTTTATTGCGAGATGAGCATTAAAGTTCTCTGTTTTGAGTCATCCTATCTCAGTTAGTTCAAATAAAGTCAAGGATTGCTAAGACTAAAACCTCTCTGTTGCGGCCATCACAAATTTTCTCCTTCCCGGAGAGGAGAGCAGAACCGCCGCGCCACTTCGACAGCAGCCTAGCGCAGCCGTCGTGGGGAGGCCGGCGCCGGGAGGCTGCTGCGGGTCTGCCTTCGCAGCCCCTCGGGAAGGGCATGCACCCCACCTTCCTACCTGGATGGGGGTCCTGCCGCAGGAGTTCACGGTATTTGGGTCCGCCGCGAGGTCCAGCAGCTCCCTGAGGCGCTGCCTCCAGCCCGCCGCGCCATATCCCGGCCCGCTGCGCCTGGCCGAGAGCCGCAGCAGTCTCTCGGCCGCCCCGAGCTGCCCAAAGCTGGCGGCGATCCCAGCCCGAGTGGAGCGCCTTGCCCATGGGAGCTCCCGGCGCCTCCGGCAGCCTCGGGCAGCGCGCCCCAGCCCCGGCCCCGGCCCAGATGTTCCTGCGCGCTGCTGACAACGGGGCCGCCTTCACCTGCGAGAACGTGGCGGACCCGCCCGCCACTTGTTTTCTCCTCACGTCTCTTGCGGCCTGGCTGATGCCACAGTCATCCCTAGCCTCGCCCCGATCGGGCGGAGCGGAGCGACCTGCGCCGCTCTCCGACATCAGGGAGAGGCGGGCTCTCTCTCCACCTTTTTTTTCCCCTTCTATTATTTTATTCTCCGGGGCCCTCTCTTGAGGGCAGCAGTGCCTTAACCGGTGCCTGACAGCCCCGAGTGGAGCAGAGGCCGGGGGAAGGGTAGGAGCAAAGGGAGCAGACGGCTTTATTTCACGGGAAAGAGACACAAGGAGGAGAAAGGCCCCGGGAGCGCGGGGCGCGTGTCAGTAGGGCCCCTTCCCACCCCGGTGGGCACGATCGCCTCGGCGCTGCCTTCTCGCCCTCTTCAGACACCTCGCCCTGTTCACCCGAGGTGAAAGAGGTGGCTGTGGCCGCCTCTCCTTCCCTTCTCCTGGGTGAACTGAGAGGTCCTCTCAGCTTTTCTGGTTGGCAACGACACTTGGTAAGAGACAGTGGACTCAGCGGCGCCGAGAGCCGGCACTGAGACACGAATCGCGGCTGTGACGTCTCCACCTTCCGCCTGCACCGGCTGTTTTTATTCCTTTGTTTTGATTTGTTTTTTAAATAAGGAAAGTGCAAGGGATCAATACTTCGTGTAAACAAAGGCCACAGTGGACGGGCAAGCTCTCCTTTTGCATAGCAAGGTCTCTACGCCCTTCGCCCGGCAGGGACTCAGACCCTGGGGGGACTGACTGTTCGAGGGGGCATCTAGTTTCTGTCTAGCCTGCATTCCACTTTTTCCTCTTAGTTTTTTAAAGAACTTGTTAAAAAGTGTGTATACCTTCAGGGTATGCTGGCATAATACAGTTTTCTGCTTTTCAGTCCTTTACCAATCATGCTGTCCACTTGTTAGATACATCTTAAACAATGAACAAATATTATCAAAACTACTAATTGCTTTGTTGTCGTAATACTTTAGAAAGGCAGAGCTATACTACTAAGGAAGCAATCTGGTTTGAGTACTAAATGGTCCAGGCAATTTCCACCACCAGCAAACAGAGAAGTGGTAACTGGTATGGTAAATGAACACCGTCTATGTAAAGGTTACATTTGTGGATTTATTTGTAACACTTAGAACGTTCCTATAATTAACCAGCCTAGACCAAAATTCTGCCTCTCCATTCCACTTTGCTACTGTTTCTGTGTTCAAATAGGTATAAATGACTGGTGTTTCACTCACGATAAAGAGCTTGTCGATGTAAACTGCTGCTTCAGGTTAAATAATCGAGCATTTAAAATGATCTGAAGACTTCCAAGTGTTTGTGTTTGATGTTTTGTTTGGCTTGTTTGTTTGGTTGGTTTGGTTGGTTTGGTTTTCCTTTGCTCTTTTATTAATAAATTTCCTATTCGAGCACTGTGTGCCGTAAACCCCCTATATTAAATAAAAGGAAACAAGCAGAATAGTTTAATCTATAAACTCTGGTATGTAGACCACTGTACACCAGAAATACCCAAGCAGTGAATGATATGGTTAAGCCTCAAAAAGACTGAAAGTTAATCTTTACAGCAACTGCAGTAGATAGCAATATCGTAGAATCATTTTGGCAGAGGTAGTATATTGATCCTGACTCTCAGCTATAGGACAGACAAGTGATAAAGAAAAAGGGTTCTGACAGGGCTTTGGTGCCAATGATATATCCATAAGGTAAACAAAACCAGCCCAAGTCTACTGTAATTGTCTGAAAGCCTAAGGCAAGGCACGTTCTTTTAGCTAAGAAAAAGCATGAAAATAATGTCTCAAGAATGATAGGCTTTCTACTCCTTTGTTTAACTTGTTACTCCAAGGCTATGTGGATGTGATAACCATACCCTAAAGTATTCCTTCACATTGTTTTCAGAAGAGGGAAGTATTTCTTGCAATCCACATGAAGTAACACTGTCAAATATACGTGGATGAGGAAGTAAGGAGTCCTTCATACTTTTCCTGGCAGTTCAGGAAAACCCACACCATGCCATTAGGGAAAAGAAGACTCTCCTCAAACAGGCTGCTTCTGCAAATTCCTAGATGCTTATTTTTCTGACTAGGAACTGAAACCTCATACTTTACTGAAAATATAATATTCCAGCTGGAAATCACTTGCTTTGGAGCTGGAATCTCGGGTAGGTTTTTCCTCTTGCTGCGAACATGTGGTTGCTGCCTGAAGGATAGTTTCACTGTCCTGTTTTAATGAAGTTGTTACACAGTTGGAAGTGACTTCTTCCAGTTCCAAAGTCATGGAAAGGTAGGTTGTACAATCATGACCCTAAAACAATCATTTAGGGAGGTGTCACACCTTTGACAATTATATTATAAGTGTGTGTTGCAGACATATTAAATATGCATATGGACATTGACAAAATGCCAAATAAATACACATCTCTTGGCAAGTAAGAAGACCTTACAAGCACTGCAAGGTTACTGTTTCCTACAGTCCAAAGGAAAAAAAGAGGAATGCTGAGAAATTCAATAAGACAAATGTTGGTATGTATAATGTGCAATCAGCTTAATATTACTCAAAAGCAGCTTACCATAAAGGAAAAAATCACAATAGATTTTTTAAATTTTCACTGATTTAACTCCAGAGAAATTGCAGTTCTTCCAAAACATTGTTTTAAATTTAGGGAAAACAATTCATTGCCATAATGCAGGTTAAATATCTTTCAATTTTGAAAAACTCGTCAGTAAGTTATTTCTTCTGAATAATTTAATTGTAACATATTCTCATAAAGTAGGTGCAGATGTTAATAAAAATCTCTATTGTCATTTATGTTACTGCTTTCACTGTGAATAGTGAAGACACTATTCCTGTAGGAAATCACCAGGGATGCCTGTCAAGAAGAATGGGGTATCATAGGACAACAGGAATATTTGGAAATACAAAACAACAAAAAAATCATACAAACAATCAAAACAGACAACAAGTTTTTAAAATCCTCAAGCTGAGTAATAACATGACTGGAAGAGCACTGAACTTCCAGTCTCCAAAACCATTAGCTGTTACTGGTCAGTTCTCCTACCTCATGGTACCTCATGGTAGTTGTGTGCCAGCTCTGGTGGTCTGCTTACCTGTAAGCAAAAGATGAATATTTGATGCTCCCTGAAAATTCTAATTGTATAGATCAGGTACATTTAACCTAAGCAGGGGGAATCTGGATTTGTGGGGGGAAAAAAATCTGTTTCTTCTTTGGTTTCTTCTACTTGGTTTGCCAAGAAATTAAGCTACTTACCACTGAGGAGGAAAAAAAGTTATTGGCAGGTTTGTCCAAGACACATTTTCTTCTAACTGATACCCTTTAAAGAGTTATTTTTGGAGCTGAAGGTGCTGTACTTCCCTTAGCTGGATCTCTTTCTTTGGGAAGTAGGAAAATAGACAGCATTGGTAACATTCATTGTAGGCTAAATTTAATCTTGGAGTAAACTATTCTTATTTATTGCTGTATCTTTATAGCAATGTATTTATATATCCACAGGGAATAAAGGATAAGGGTTTCCAAGTTACAGTCAACTCATATTCAACTCACACTGAATTATTCCAAATAGGGCTGGGGGCTTAGAGGCAGTGAAATTTAGTGCATAGTTACAACATACTTGGAATATGAAATATGATTTACCTGATCCCATGGACATCAAAGTCTAATTATTTTTTTGTTTCATTTTTTATTCAGACCTCATGTCAGCTGATTGCTAAGTGAGCTTTTCTAGCTGGGTGCTCAGTGAGTGTTTCTGAATTTTTTTCACTTGACAGCTGTATCTGTATTATCTTTAAGTAAGGAAGGAATAGGGAGGCGATTAAGACATTTTTTAAAAGCTGACCTGCAAAGAATTTGTATCAAATTAGTTCTGTCTTGCTTTGAAAAAATTAAAGAATTAGGACTTTTCTTCCCTTCTAGCCCAATTTTCCTTGTAGATAAGATTGAAAATTAGTTGTTAGGAATACCAAACTTCATTTCCCAATCTGGCTGGTTTACTGCTGAGGATAGAAGGAATCTGTATTCAGTACAGCTATTGAAAATCCAAGATCTGAGTTACCATATAACATGCTTTATATTATCACACTATAACTGCCAAGCATATTGGTGATCTTTAGCCTGTCTATTAATTATAACAGTTCCTGGGGTCATATTTTCAAACCCATTTAAAAAAACTAGGATTTTTTTTTCACTTAATCACTTAAACCCAGAAACTGTGAGTATTGAAAAAGCAAGAAACAGGATAATGTCACTTCCCAGACTGGTCACATCAAAGTACTCAAAAATTCATCAGAATTGTGGAGCACTGGTTTGACTCTAACCACAGCATTCTTTCTTCAGAGCAGTCATAAAATACTAGAAGTAAGTGTTTAGATGAAAACCAGAAAATTTTAAATCCTCTAAGTAGTTTCTTTATTATGTTCTTGTAAAAATGCCCGTAGTAATTGCTTCTTGTTATCAAAGTCCGGTACCAGATAAAGGAATGAAACTCGCAGCTTCTCAGTTTTTCTTGCTGTTTATTAAGCTTTATCACAACTTTAGCATGTNTCCAAATGTTGAACTTCCAGCTCCTTGCTTCTTGTCATGTTGTGATTTCCACTATTCTTCAGGCTTCAAACAGTTTTCCAAACGAAAGAGATGTCCACTCTGAAAAGTCAGCTTTATATGATGTCCTTAAACTTCAAAAATCAGTCTTCCCACTGGCTCTGTTTTTTCTTATTTGTCATTCAAAGCACGTTTACAGTAGATAGAAAGTGGAAACATGGACATGCAGGTGGGTTTTGGTCAAGCCCTGCTGTTAGGCAGGCAGAAGCATAGGTTTCTGTGCTGCAGGAGGAACGGCACAGAGAAGAAAAAGCACAGGATGAAAATATAGTTTCTGTCTAGCCTGCATTCCACTTTTGAATATGGACTGTTTTTCCTCTTAGTTTTTTAATGAACTTGTTAAAAAGTGTGTATATCTTCAGGGTATGCTGGCAAAACTAACAGTAGGTGGCTCCGAAATGTGGAAGGAATGAGTTTTGTGTCTGAGCCTGAACCAAGGCCAAGCTTGGGGATGTAGTAGATCTAACTGAAGATATTCAGTATTTCTGTATGACAGGGGATGGGATGGTGTTAGCAGCTTTTATATGCAGCACCCACCCCATAAGAGCCATTATCCATTTAACCTGTTTGCAAAGTGTTTACATAACCAAAATAAGCTTCTATATAATGCTGAGTGCATATTATGTGTGCAGTGTCTGTCCATGTAACATGAGCTTTGTAGAGTCTGTACATATGCTGAAATGTTTATGCTGGATGAATCAGGTACTATAAAGACTCTTTCTTGCATTTCTAAAACATGATTAGTCTTTCTCTGTGCTCAGCTTTGGGTTTACTGGTGTTTCTGACTCATGTCTTGTGACCTGAAGTGTATCCTTTCTACAGTTTTGGACACAGATTAGCATTCTGTTTCACTAGTAAGGTTCTCCTCTGTTTAAGTAATTTCAGGGGGTGCTTGTGTTATGATTAGGTCTCTAGATGCAGCTGACAGTGAAAGTTAGTATCTCCCATAAAAAACCAAGACTAATCAGGCAACCAAATCTGGCATTACATGTGTACAAATATTTTAATCTTCACTGATAAATTTTCTTACACAGGAATCCCTAAATAAAAATTTGGCTATAAAAACACTTCTATTATTCTTAGCTGTCATATTTATAGGTAAGCAAGGAGACACAATGCAGTTAGGAAAGGCCTACATTGATACTGTCTTGGTTTCTAAAAGCTCATGACCTTGGACTTAACATGTCACTGCTTTGTTTTTAACATGAGAACACAGATGTTTTCTGTAAATAGAATATTGAAAGAGATTTGCCTTGTAATTTATCAAAGGGTCAATGAAACATGCGTAGATGGAACAGTAAGTGTAGTTTAAGTATTAAATCTTTTAAGGCGAGCTCAGAATGTCTTGACAAAAAATGTTTTAAAATAACTTCAGATTTATAATTTGGCAATGCTGGAATTCTCATGATTTAAATAATGCGTGTATAAGCTCATAAAATAAAATGGCACATTTTATAATAAATAAATAAATGCATAGATGAGGTGGTTGTAAGCAATAAATAGAGCATTTTATGGTATAGTTCAGAACAAATCTGTTTCTGCCTGAGGAGATCTCTGTTATCTGTAATTTATACTTTTCTTATTAGAGTGGTTAAGCTGTTAACATTTCTATCATTAAAACTCACTTTAGGTGGTATTTTTAAACTTTTTTTTATTTTAGTGGTAAGGTCTGTTAAGCTTGTGTCACATTGCATTTAAAATTTCCTATGTATGCAGTGTTTTCTACCAAAGTTTTAATAAAACCAAAAAACAATCTTGTTTTAAAATGTGGATTCAGATATTTTTCTTTATTGACATGTATGGTTTTCTCATGGTTAAGGAGGCACTGTTATTCCATATGGAGGGTGACTTGTGATGCTGAACAACTGGTTAACAGCATACCATTTCAGGGGCAGGAACAGCTTCTGATTCCCTAATTGTTTTCCTGCAGAGGCTGGATAGTCAGCCATGCAGCAGATGCTGACCCTGGAGGGAGGATACAGCTACTTCACAGTCTATGCTGCACCTGCTGATTCTGCAGTGCAAGCTGTTGCATGTGCTACACAGAATTACCACATGCTGTTCTCTTGGGGTTTTTAGGGACATCCTATGATGGCTGCTATCAAGTGCATTTGGGCATGTGTTTGTTTTCAAGTTACATATTCACGAATGGTGATTGCCTAGGAAACACATGTATTTTGGTTTCTTCTGCCTCTGGAACAGCACTGCGCCCAGCTGTCATAGCATACTTACACATTAGTTACCATTCCTATAGTCTCAGATACCTTTAGCCACTGTGCAGTCCTCTATAAAGCTGTATGTATTAACTCCTGGTTTTATTTAGGTACGACATGTGATTTGAGGCACTTGCTTCTACTGAAAAGGAAGAAAAGGCTTTATTTACAAGAAGGAAAACTGAGGTGTGTTGTGGTTTTTTTTCTTTTTAGTTACTGATTCCTGTTTTTAATTCCTGTTTTTTAATTCCTGTGTTTAGTGCATCTTCCAGACTGTGCGTAATCTCGGAATGGCCTTTAATGTACTAATGCAGCATATCTGCTTGATCGTATCCCTCAGACGAGCTGCCCCCTTCAAAGTCTAATATTTTACAGCTCAGGAGCTTCTTCTGTTACTCCCATAGCAAAATTTCGTCATGTGAAGTGCCGCTTCCTGTATGACTCCTCGCTGAGGAGTGACAAGGTTTCTGCAGCTGGCAGCACAGTCTCCTTTGCAGAGGAAGGACATTAACATCACAGCCTGGAGCCCGCTTGTCATATGTCTTCTTTCATCAGATTTGCAGCAGCCCTTCTTTTTGGGTTTCAAAGCAGCGACTCTACCACACTGAGAGGCAGAAACCTTGGGTGCAGGGATGTACCAGCTGCTGCAGCTGGTAGAGTGCTGGCCTGTCAAGGACAGGTTAATGTTGATTGGTGGCATTTTCAGGTGTCCGGAGTGTGTATCAGGCATGCGATTTCCCCCATATGTACTGGAAGTAGCTTCTCCATCTGTTCAGTTGAATAAGAGGGGTTCTGACTACCAAATTTTCATGTGGGTTTTGAAAGCAAATTTCAAAAGACAAAAAAATTTGTAGCTTATTGGTCAGCACTTAAAAATTGGAGAATCTTGGGAGACTTGGAGAATTGTTCCCTATAATCTTAGCTTTATCCTTTTACATTTTGTGATTGTAAGCATATCTATATGGCACATGTTGGTTATTAATATGTGGCCATCCTAGGTTTATGTGTTATTTTATCTGTGGTGTTGTCTAGAGGTCACAGATAAGCAGAGCACCACTACTGTGAGCATTGTACGAATAAGGCCTGTAACAATAAATCTAATACAGTTATTTGCTTATTTGTTTTCCCCTTCCCGCCCCAAACCCCCATTTTTAACAGCCTGTATTCAAGCATCAGGAGTAAGAGCTAGGACATCCTAACACAGAGGTAAGGTACAGTGAAGAAGTGATTAAAAGACCACTGCAAGACAGTAACTCACACTAGTGGAGAAATGGGGTGCATGGTGAACATGCCATTCACCTCTGCATAGTGTCAGCAAGAAGTGGGATACTGCTTCAATGGATGGATGGAGGTCGTACCTGTGACAGATATAACCCCTGGCCATGTGGACTGTAAAAACAGACCAGGCAGAGGCAGCAAAGGTAAAGGTACTTGGCACATTCCAGCCCCAACAGACATGGCTCCTGCTTTTGCAGTTGATAGTAGAGCTCTCCATGTCTGTGGGAGGTGGTCGGCTGCTCTGGGGGAGAATTACGATTTTCTGTACTCTCCACATGGCTGCTATATTCGAATATCCACGTTTTGTAAAAACTGACTTTACTTCACCCGTCCCACAGTTTCCATGCTCTACCACAGATTTCAAAGCCAGAATTTTTTCAAGCATATGGTGCTTGATGATGACCTTTACTCTTTGCATTCATCGCTTTTATCGGGTTTAGCAAACACAGTGTCACATCTCCCACCTGCCTCCGCCTCGCCCGCAACGCCACTCCCTGCCGGGGCAGCGGGCCTGCGTTTTTGTTTGCTTGTTTTAAAATTTGCAATAGCCGATAGAAAAGCTGCCAAATGCCGTGTCGTAGGCGGGTGTGAGTTTTAGGAGAGGTATGTGTGCCACCTAGAGGAAGCGGGGCCGCTTGAGGAGAGACGGACGGGACGGGACACATTGGGCTGCGGGTTTGGAGCAATCTGAAACGAACATAAAGGACGTACAAAAAAACCCCAGCACCCAGCAATGACTGAATTCCCTTAGGAAACCTCAGTGAATGGCGGGCTCTTGCATATCCCTGGAAAAGAAGCTAAGGATGCTCTACTCTTCTCTGTTTCAGTAAAAGAATATGCCTTTGTTTGCATATTTTAGTAGTCCTGGCATTTATTAGTGCTGTCTTGTTCCTAAAATGCAGAAAGAAACTGCTCTGAGCTGGCAAAAACAGGTTTCATCCTTCTGTCTTACTAGAACCTTCAGTCTTGATCTGTGTCTCCTTGTTTTTTGAACCTTGTACAATCTGAAGCTTCCTGCATGTATGAGCTTTAGATTTGCAGGATAGAAAATTCGGGAGATTTCCTGTTCAAAATACGGCCACACAGAGGGCAGGAGACGGAAAATAAGGAGGAAAACGAAAAATGTGAGGATTGGGAAATATAAGATAGTGAAAGAGAGGAGAAAGCAGAATGAAAAGGAAAGAATGGGAATTATAAACAAACAAAACAAAACAAAAGACTAGAAAAAGTGGAGTGAAAGCAAAGAAATTCACAGGGCAAACATGGTTGCCTTTTATTCCTGCAGCATCATTGATCCTTTGTAGAACAGCTCAAAGGCTTTAAAAGACAAAAAAAAATCCCTAAAGCTTGTTGTCATATTGCTTACAAAATAACTTTGGGTAACACTTGTTACGCAGTACACTTTGTAACATCTATTGGCTGTTTGATACTGTGGGATCTCCAAATGTTTACTGCAAATCACAAACCAATGAACAACAATGAATGTGAAGTACTTTGTCCTGTAGGTTCTTCACTTTTTCACTGGCAGAAGTTCAGGAAAGTGCAGAAACAGAAGGGTAAGCTCAGGTGACAATTCATTACTTGTCTCCTACTCCATACTGTCTAACTGCTGTAAATGTGATGAAGCTTTCCCATCTGCATAAGAGGTAAACATTCAGCCTCACCCTGACTCATTTGCTCTGCACTGTTTAATGAGGTTGGCCAAATCTGTGACAGATCAGTACCACCATGTGAAGCAGCAAAATGATTTGCATCTGGGACATTGCACAGCAGCAAGGAGCAATGCTGGGCGGTTGTTCTTGTAAAAGCCTCATGGCAACACCAGGCACTTAGGTCATCTCTGCAAAGTGTCACGCAGCATACACAGACAGACTCTCACTATTTTTGAGCGACCTGTCTTGGTTATTGAAGTGTGGAAGTGCTTTGAACTGCTAAGTATTGCATTACAATCCTGCAAATTTATTATTTCCCATACCCATATTAGGTAAAAAAATCTAAAGCAAGTCTGAGAGTATGTACACCCTAATGGTGCTTCCCTGTTTCAGCATAGTCTGCTGTTTTTCTGGTGTGATGAAACTCACTAGCTTCTTGTGTTGTGTGTAGAGGAGAGATAATGTTCAACTTCTCACTGCAGCGAAGACGAAAAAAAAGTCTTCCCAGTATGACAAGGTGATGCATTCACTTCCTAGAAGTGAATAGAGGATAAATTGACTTCTTAGAAGATGAGGAGTGAAGTCATAAGTGAAGTCATAAGCAGATAAGGTGGTAGCTGCAGTGTTGTTTTTCTTACCAGAACCCTTGTGTTGGACAGTAGTGTTGAGGGACCTATCACTGGATCAGGTTTAATATTAAAAATGAAATATGGGGGAGTCCCTCTCTTTTTTAACAGAAAGAAAGGTTTCCACATAGGGAAATGTGGTTCTCCTACTACCCCATCCTTGATCCTGTATCAGCAGGCAGAGTTTTCAATTTAATCACTTTAATCCTAGATCTTCCTGGAGAGAAGACAATTTAGATACTGGTCAGTTCACTTTCTTATTTCCAAGCAGACTCCTGAGGGCATCATGAAATTTTGCAGCCAAGAGGAGGTCCTCACTAGGAGCTGAGATTGAAGTTTGTTTCTATTGTGAATTCTATTCTACGTTCTTAGAAGAGAAGCAAATTGACACTACATTAATTCTGAAGTCTAAGAAATGCTTTCTATTTGTACCATGTTCGGTTCCATTGATCCAGTCTCACTTTTGCAAGCAAGACACTGCATGACTGTAAAAAATAAAATACTCTGCAGAAAATATTTTTTGCCAAGATCAGTGGCATAATTACCTGTAAATCTGTGTGCATCTCAAAGGTAGAATCTTATTAGTTAAATACATATTAAAGAAGAATGCTTCCAAGGGCATGTCTCAGCTCCCCTTTGGAATACGCAATGACTGATCTTTTAAGAGAAAGAACTTCACAGGGAAACATCATAAAGAAACTGATGTCATAAAGCACTTTCATCCACAGACATTTCATCCATAGACATTGTTACTTGACTTTCTCTTCTGAGAAAGAACTTATTGCATAATATAATAAATAAGATTAAATATGAAAACATGTGCTAGGACAAAAATGTTTACTGGTTGATCATGTTTAGCAACATGAGCTGATTTAAAAATAATTAGGCATCTAAGACAAAAAAAAAAGCATTGTGCATCAAACACCAAACTTAAGACTGTACACAGTGTATCTGGAAACTCCGACTAAAAATGAAACATTTTTAAAATGCCTCTGACACTTAAAATATTTATTGTAAAGTATGTCTTAAATGGCTTGGACAAAATGCACATTGTGAATGCATAAAATGAATTTATTCAACAGTCATTCCTGGATTTAGCCCTTATCAGGGTTCAGATGCAGGAAGAGCAAAGGATTTGACAGCAGGGGGGTTAGAATCCATAACAAACACCTTTTTAATTTAGGGCAGTAACAGTGATGTGATTTGGAATGGGAGAGCTGAATTTGATTATTTTTTCCTGGGTGGCTGGAATTGCCACCACATGTGCTGATATTCTCATAAAAAATGTCTTTAGTGTGCAAGATGTTGAAGTCAGATACTGTACACCACAAAACTGCATGACAGGTTCCACCTCTAGATTTGAGTGTGCCCTTTCGTCAAGTGATCACACAGCACAGGGTGTTCTCTTCTCTCTTTGTATCAGCAATTATATCCTACTGTGTTTCCTCATTCTTTGCTGACTTGTACATGCTCATGGTTCTTGCAAAATCAGGCCATGCGAGCACTCAGAAGAGTGCTGAAATACACCAGAAGCTTTTGGAAAATTAAACGTACAAACTTTGCTCCTCCTTGGATGAAAATCTCTCCCACATTTTCATTCATGCTCTGTAAAACATGTCAAAACAAAGAACTTAAAATTTGTTGCAATGAGTGACAAATGGTAAACAAGAAAGATGCTTTTTATATGCTTGCTTTAAAAGCGATCCATTCAGTTAAAAGAAAGTGTGTATTTCTGAGCAATGTATTAAAGATCTTTTCATTTTTTACAGCTTTCTTCTCACACAGTCTTTTTTTCCTTGAAATTATGTGATTTTCTCTCTATGATAATTCTTTGTCTTACTTCTTTTTGCTGTTACTGTTTTATCATGTGGGACACTTGATGGTTCAGCTGGAATGAGAGAAGCTTCAAAATGTAGAAGCTAGACTGTAGATAAAATTAGCCCTAAATATTACTTGGAATAGCAATGTTTGGCTCTTCTCTCCAGAAAAACAAATTTAGTAGCTGCTTTAAAAATCTTCCAGTCCAACTTAACATGCATTTTTTTCACTCATCTTTTAGATATGGCAATAACACAGTCAGGATCATTAGAACCTGTATCACTCAGTGGGAAGATTACAACATGATTTAGGCCAAAACTACTTTCTTCTCCCTTTGGTTTGCTTCAGTGGAGATGAGTGCTACTTTTTTGTGCTTTTGTCTTCCTTACTGGCTCATGTACCCATCAGAGAGATGGGAATTAGTACCTCTTCTTGTAAATGTTGGTAACTGGGATTGCAATCACGGCTGAGTAAATACTATGACAATCTTTTTCTGAATAATTGATTTTTATATATGTACATGCCAAGAAAAATTACTCACAATGGTGAGAAAAATGTGCCAGAGGTGGTCTTGTGGGCAAAGTAGAAGTGGCTGTGTCACCACAGAATACCACACAAACCCCCAGCTGCTGTAAACTGTGGTGGAAATTAACACAGACCTAAGTTAATGGGCCCTGGCTATGGATCCAGCCTACTGTTTCCAAGCTTGTCACAGGAAGGGCAATGGAAAAAGAGAATTTCTGTCCTGTGGGTATTAATATATATTTTTAGGGCTATTCAGTGTCCCACCCCCCAGAATAATATCCAAACCAGTCTATTAGAGTCTATTTGATTGAGACATTTCACTAATAGGTTTGCTGAATTTGGATGGGAAGTTTTTCAGGAGCTCCACTAAATAGCAGCTATTCAGTGTTCCACCCCCAGAAGTTATGTCCAAACCAGTCTGCTAGGGGTGTCTTTAATCAAGACCTTTCACTAACAAATTCACTGAATTTGGATGGGAAATTTTTTCATAGACTTCACTGTAATAGCAAGAGAGAGAGAGAGGCCTCTCAGCGAGCCTCCACTCCCTGTGAGTTATTTCGCCCTTGAGAACTACTAGCACCACAATATTACAGGCTGACTCTGATTAGTTCATGAAATAGAAAGTTTATTAATACCAAATCATGAGAATTTAAGAGGATTTGATACGTCTTTGCTAACATTTTAACTACAAAATATACTGTGGTTATGGGAGTTACCTACCAGCAAGCTACACAAATGGACACCAACAACTTAATAACAGAACCTTCTATACTAGGACAGGGTAATTAAAAATATTTTACTAGCAGTGAAACCCACTTAATGTAAAACAAAACTTAACAGTGATGCACCCACCCTAGAGCAAAGCACAGTATTAGATATAAAGAGGAAAGAAAGTAACATTAGTTAATGATCGCTCACCTTGAGATGTTTCACGTGGAGTGGAGGGAGAGAGACATTCCTCAGTTACCTCTGCAAATATAGATGGAACTTCTCCCTGATTATTCTCTAAGCTCAAATCTCTTTTATACCTTTTTTCCCCAAGTTTGAGTAACAGTCAGGCAAATAAACAAACCTTTGAGGGTGTTCGATCATTGCTTTGGAACAGACAAAGTATGGAAACAGAGGCCCAAGGACCATTTCTGGCTTNAGAGGCCTCTCAGCGAGCCTCCACTCCCTGTGAGTTATTTCGCCCTTGAGAACTACTAGCACCACAATATTACAGGCTGACTCTGATTAGTTCATGAAATAGAAAGTTTATTAATACCAAATCATGAGAATTTAAGAGGATTTGATACGTCTTTGCTAACATTTTAACTACAAAATATACTGTGGTTATGGGAGTTACCTACCAGCAAGCTACACAAATGGACACCAACAACTTAATAACAGAACCTTCTATACTAGGACAGGGTAATTAAAAATATTTTACTAGCAGTGAAACCCACTTAATGTAAAACAAAACTTAACAGTGATGCACCCACCCTAGAGCAAAGCACAGTATTAGATATAAAGAGGAAAGAAAGTAACATTAGTTAATGATCGCTCACCTTGAGATGTTTCACGTGGAGTGGAGGGAGAGAGACATTCCTCAGTTACCTCTGCAAATATAGATGGAACTTCTCCCTGATTATTCTCTAAGCTCAAATCTCTTTTATACCTTTTTTCCCCAAGTTTGAGTAACAGTCAGGCAAATAAACAAACCTTTGAGGGTGTTCGATCATTGCTTTGGAACAGACAAAGTATGGAAACAGAGGCCCAAGGACCATTTCTGGCTTCATGCCTTCAGGGTGTCTTAGGAAGAAATGTTGTGAGATTTCCATCTCACCCCATTCTTCCATCTCAACCCATCTTGTTTCACACCTAGGCTTATCAGTTTCTGGGAATGTCTTCTCATGCTCTGGGGGTCTTTCAGGAATCATCAAGAGCTTATTGCTCCTTTTGTGACCTTACCTGTCACCATACACACCTACAGACTTTATCAATCATCTCTAATGCATAAAGTTTGGGATGATATAAAGCCTGCATTTCCATTTCTCTGTTTGCTTTGTCTGTTTTTAAAGTGGCATGGATATGTTTTTATGTGTCTGAATAGGCAGTCTGAATAGAACAAGAAGAAATCTTCAAAACCAGCACAGACTGTAGAGAGTTAGGTCATTATTACTCGTGGGTCATTCTGCTTGATTTTGTCATGAACAGAGATAGCAGTTAGCTGGTAATGAAACGAAGTCCACTGGTTGCTATGAAATCCAAGTCTTGTAGGCTACTCACTGGTCTTGTGCAACCAGATGAAAACTGCAGGTCTATGAATTTGGAAATGTTGTCAGATGTCCTTCATTTCTGCATAGAATAACCTGCAGGGGACACGATACACCTCATCCTGACACAGTCCACTGTGTTCCTGTTTCTGTGTTTCCCAACAGCTGGATGTCATTTGGAAAAGATCACAGTGAGATGACATGGCCAAATTTATGTTCTGGAGATCCTTGTTTAGTTATTGTTTAGTCTTAGAGACAGTTGATGTCCTTGATGTACAAATTTGTGTTTCTAAAGCTCTTTGTGTACATTACCAGAACAATCTCTATCGTAGAATACACCATAAAGCCAAATGTGTCAGCCATGCCTGGCCCTTGCTACAGTAAGCTAGGCTTTTCTATGTGCTATTTGGATACAGTAGGAAATACCACAATACTGTTACTTGAGCAGGAATTCCACAGAAAATCATCTGCATGAAGTCTTGTGATTTGGAGCCCTTCTGTTTGCTAAGCTGAACCTCAAACCTTCATTCCTTTCTTCGAGGGGTCTGACCACAGCTTTCCTTTTCCAAGTAAGCACTGTGACCCTTGGGTGATGGTGTGTTCTTCTGCTAGTCTCTCTCAGTCCTGCGGTTCAATGACAGTGGATCCAATGCTTCTAATATTGAAAAGAAAGGTACCACCAGGAAAGAAGGCAGGGCTTATGTGTAAAGAAAAAAAAAAAAGAAGTAGGAATTTTTTACATGTGTAAGGATCTTTATGTGGTTATGATCTGTTTGCTGAAACAACCAGACATTTGACAAGAAGACACTGATGTCCTGTAGGAAGGGTATGGATGGCGTGAGGATCAGCAGGGGGCAACTTGGGTTGAAATGTCTTCTCAGATATCCCTAGAGCTAAAGAATATTCTTCCAGAAAAGAAAATTTAATGCAAGTTAGGACAATAGAAAGGAACATGAAAACAATAAAGTTAAAATTCAAATGTGGTTTAGTAGTAATTCTGAAGTATAAATGCTTAAAATTACAAGAACTGACAATAAGGTTCTCAGAGACATTAAAAGGAAATTAGAGACTTTTTTCCAGTTTATTGAAAGATAGAAAAGCCATGATACTGTAGATTCCTCATTTCATTTTGCAACCTTTTTTCATGGGTAATGATGTAGGCAGATACTCCATGCTCACTGTCTTCAAGCAATAGAGATATTGTGATCAACGGTTCCTATGAAATAACTAAACACTACAAATTTAATTGTACATGTCAGGTAAGAAGACAAAAAGGATTTTTTATTTCTAGACAACTTTAAATTACCATGCATCCCCTTCTCCTTCTTACTTGGTATCCCAGCTTCATTCTCAGCTGTCATCATACCTGAAACAATTAGCATAAAATATACTGAGCCTTTCCTGTTCATATTGGCTAGCAAACATAGTTGAAATACAAAAATGTTGAGCCGTATGTTGAGGCATAGCCATGGAAACATGAAATGGATTAGGTTTCATGGAATCATAGGATGGTTTGTGTTGGAAGGGACATCTAAAATGATCTGGTTTCACCTCCTTGTAAGCAAGGACACCTTCCACTAGACCAGGTTGCTCAAAGACTCATCCAATCTGTCCTAGAACACTTTCAGGGTGGAGAGATCTACAACTTCTCTGAGAAACCTGTTCCAGTGCCTCACCACACTCATGGTAAACAATTTCTTCCCAATATGTAATCTAAACCTGCTTTCTTTCAGTTTAAAGCCCTTGCCCCTTGTCCTGTCACTACATGCCCTAATAAAAAGTCCCTCTCCAGCTTTCTTTAGTTACTGAAAGGTATTATAAGGTCTCTCCAGAGTCTTCTCCTCTCCAGGCTGAACAATCCCAATTCTTTCAGCCTTTCATGGTAGGGGATAGGGTCGATCCCACTAATCAGCTTGGTGGCCATCTCTGGACTCACTCCATCAGATCAATGCCTTCTTACTTCAGAGGTTCTAGAGCTGGAATCTCTGTCTGGTTCTCATGTCTGATTCTCTTACTTATTTTAAAGTAATTAAAAAAATTTAAGTATTTTAAAAGTACTTTAGAAATTTGATGAAGTGTTGAGATGTACTAACAGATGCAAAACTTCAAACTGTGATACAAGTTACAAAGGAATAGGCCCAAGTGCAAAAAATATTCTTTTACATTTTAGGAGCTGTTATGGTTTCATTTTATGGAAAACTTTTTCCCCTTTGTTTACAAGCAAGGCAGAGCACGGCGGGGCAGGGGGTGGTGTGCCTGCCCACATGGTGCCGGGCCCCGTTCCGCAGCTGCCTGGTCCCGGGCAGTGCCCAGTGGCCCTGTGCTGTGGGGCCCGATGCCACTCGCGGTGTCGCTGTCGGCCACTGCTGTCGGGCACTGCTCATGGTACTGCCAGCCGCCGGCACCAGCCTCTGCCGCCTGCGTCTGCTGTCCCTCACAGGTGGCCGCTCACTCGCCACCCCCTCGGCGCTCGGGAGTGCCATACCCATGGCTGCTGTGTTGGTGGCGGGGTGGCATGGGGTGCCCAGGTTGAGAGGGGGCAGTCACCATTTTTTAGATCATGACACATGGCAGAGACAAAAGGAACTTCCCGCAGTCCGGCACCAGAAGTAGGCAGGAAGAAGATAGACCAACCAGGACACAAGTCTATACCCTCCAAGGGTGGGAGAAGCGTGGGAAAAATGCATAACACGCAGGCGTGAGACACAAAGAATTCTGGGCCAGGACAAAAAGTATAAAAGCAGCAAAGCCCAGATGCTGTTCTTCTTTTTGGCTGCACTGCGGTGCTGGGTAGACTTGCTGCTCCTTGGGATCTTGACGATGCCATTTTCGACCACATGCTGGCTGGACCGGAACCTAAGAGACTGTTCTCAAATATGGCGGAGCTCCGGCATCGGCTTGAATCCCTTCCTCATTGCAAATTCCTGGTTTGGGCTAGAAAACCTTACCCTGCCCTTCCCCCTCTCTCTCTCCTCTCTTTCTCTCTTTGCGGCATGGGCTCGAGTCCTCCTTTCTCCATCTCCATCAGAGTCACAGGAGCTCCAAAACCCAGTCCTACCCCCTGTGAGTCCCCAGAAATCCCCAGATTTCTCTTCCCATCTCCATCTAGCTTCTTGGGGTCCCCAAGCCTAGTCCTGCCCCCGCAGGTTCCCAAATCCCAAAGGGAGTGGAATCAATTCCAGTTTGCTCTCCTTCATCCTCTATCTCTAACCTTTTTCTTTCCCTCTGTTCCCCAGGAAGTCCCTGTGGGAGCCCCTGCTTTCACCGACCCTCTCCTTCCTCCAACACCCCTCTAGCTACCAGGCATCAGCTCTGAAATCCCTCTCACACCCTACACACCTGTTTGCAAGCAGGTATCTCCTTCAAGCCAAACAGGCTTGTGTTATCTCATTGAGAAGGACTATTTTGTTGTGTGCTGGCTACTTGTGTGGTTCTTACATCAGATACTTAACTTAATTTTGTTCTTTTTTTTTCTTTGGTTCTTACATTGTTTTGATAAGGGTGTTATTTTATTTTATACATAACATATATTTTTATTTTTCTGTTTTAATAAAATTCTCTCAATCTTTATACTCAAACAAGTCTCGATAAATTCAATATGGAATTTATTTTAGTTTGTTTCCACTGTCCCCATTAAATGGCAACGGGAGCGAAATTGTGACAGTTGCATTTTACACATATTCAAGATAGAAAGTCTTTCCTCTATGAAGGTTTAATTTGCAATGCTGTCTAACTTCAGTTTTAGGTTTCACACGCTAATTAAGACATAATTTGTCTCAGAGGCAAAATTACTAAGATGTACACCTGAAAAAAATTAGAAGCTGACACAAGACTAACAAGAAAATTAAAGAAAGCAGCTCAACCATTTAAATGAAAACATATCTAACTTGTGAAACCCAGCAGCACTGCTTTTAAAGGTATGTAGGGGAAATAATTTCTGGTCGTGAATCTGATGGGCTGTTGAAAGTGTCTATTTATTCCATATTTTTTCAGCTGCTATGATAAGCTCATTTATAGGAACGGTGTTGGGTTGGACACCTCTGGAAGGGAGAGAAGAGTATTCCGCCCTTCAAAAGCAAGTGAATGTGCTCAAGAGAATATGGTCCCAGACACTGAGAGATGCCCTGACACCTGCCTAGATCCAGAGGAAAGAGCAGGGACCTTGCTGTAGAGATACTGAAGGGAGCAGGATATATGCAACAAGTCCTTAAGGGTGGTCTTATTGTGAGATCATTGTAAGCAAAATGTCTCAGCAAATTAATCTTGAAACTGTGCTGAACTCAAAATCCCATCAGAGAATGGGCAGCTGAGACTGGTAAGACTGTATCCTTTCAGATCAAATTCTTCCCGTGTTTACAAAAGAAAATTCAATTGTTTCACAGAAGAAAGCCTAGTCATCACTGGCCATTGCTAGACCAGCAATGTCAGAGTAGTGCTCAGGCATCAGTGAACCTCAGAGCCACCGAAACCCCTGCTGAAAACTACATAGAGCTGGGTGTCAGATAGAGGTGGTTCACTACAGTGAGCAAGTTGGTAAGGCACTCATAGAAAATGTCTGGAGAGGTGGAGGTTTCATGAGGTAGAAGCCCCTAAAAGATGCCAACCAGCTGGAAAAGTGCATCTATTTAGAGTTCACAGCCACAGATTTTTCCTGACAAAGAGACAGTGTTAGGTGATACTTTATTGGCTCTGTCTCTTTTCCTTTTCTGTCCAGATTCTGACCAGAAGTGTAAAAGACCATAATTCAACTATTTTCCTTCCTTCACCTGATTTTAACTGAATTCTGAAACAGATATTTTTCTTCCCTAAGTATGTAATTCTGAATGTTCTCTGCTCTGTCCAAGATGTGGAGAAACTTGAGGCTGTCCCACCAGGACCTGTGCCCTTATTCTTGCTTCTGATACTGTGACATATTTTTCTACTCCAGGAAAAGGGCAAAAAAATAGAAAACACTGGCATCTCTATTTTTCTTCTCTCTTAATGCTGCTGTGAAATTAACATTTCAATAATAAACTCTGAGTAAATTTTTTATTTAGACTCTGGTTTTGTTTTCTGGTATGAACACCTACAGTTTGCATGGCTCTTAATGCATCAGCTTGGCTAAAAGGTATAACTTCGTCCCTTCTCCAGTGCCACAGTAATATCTGTCATATAACTGTGGGAGGGAATTCTTGAAATATTCTTGAATACATGCAATGAAATATGTCTACCCCAAAAGAATTAGCTTTCTCCCTCTCAGTGCATATGCTGCTTCTGAGTCTTCTGGGGATTTCCAAAAATCTGTGTTCGGTTAGCTAAGCTGAATTTTGTGTGCTCTGTCTTTGGAACATTAGGATATGAAGACTTGCTGACAATAAAGTACCAGAAAGGAGGAAATGCACCTGCTGCTGTTTTCCCTATATGTACTTCCCTAAATGACTCGAGTAAACCTGCAGAGTTAATAGCAACAGAAGCAAGAATCCAACCTTCAGTGTTGGCCTGTGTTGCCTGATGAGAGGACTCCTCTGAGAATAAACTATGCGTTAGTCTTTTCCTTTGTCTTTATTCTGTGAGCACAATGGATGAAACATTTCTAATTTTTTAGTTTCTGACTGTGTCTGTCATTGAATGAGTTTGCATTTCCAAGAGTTAAAAAGATTCTAGTGATCTTTGCAAAATTAGGGGCTTTTTGCCAGGTAAAAAGTGCATTTAAAACTGCACAGCAGTTGTGTGCATCTGCCATTTGCACAGCAAAGTGTGTAAAAGGAAGTCATAGAGGTGCACAGATTTAAAATTATTTGGTCTTTAAAACCCTGGAGAATTGACAACATGTCTTAGTCAACCATGTCTCAGTGAAGCTACGTCCACTCACTGCAAAGACAGCAACCAAATGACATTTTATCATGCAGCTGTTCCTTTCTCCTTCTGACTTTTGCCCCACACATAACACCATCAACATGAGACAAACCTAGAGCACCGTTAATCCTTCCTTGGAAAGTTCTTTATGTAGATGCTCTTTCTGTGCGCGGGACAGTATAACTTCCATGGTGTTCTTGGCAGACAACTGTAAAAAAAAAAGTCATTGTTTATCACTTGAACCACTTTACCATTCATCAGGCTGTTAATCCCGGTGATATGTTTGTTATGCAAGGGTTGCCTGTGCCCAGCCTCCCAAGCAAGAGCTCAGTCCTGGGAGAAGTCGTGGTTTTGAATCACCTTATTTGAGGAGGTAGTGTATGTAATCATAGATGTCATTTGGAGTAACAGTTTGGGCAGAAGGACAGGAGTTATGCATCAGAAGGGAGAACATGAGAAATAGAGGCTGGAATTCGTGGTGGGAGCATATACAGTGAGGGTAGAGGCTGCTCTCTCTGTTTATCGTATTCTCCATTTATACAAGCACGTTAATCAGACCCACATCTCTGCCAGTTTTGAGATGCATTTAAAACTCCCACCTGTCTGTTTCTTGGAGTTGTAAAATAGAAGGCTGTCAACATCTCCTGTCCCCAAAGTCAAATTGAGCTGTGGGCTGCCATCTGTCTTTTTGGAATTCCCCAGTACACACAATTTTACCTAAGAGCACTAGAATTAGAGTATTCCTGACTCTAGTCCTTTCTTTGCACTACTACTGTGTTCTCACTGTTTTGTCTTGTTTCTTCTCCCTTGTTGAGAGGGTACTAGTGTGATTGCCTTCTTCCTGGCAGACCTGAGTCAGAACATGTCCTTGAAAGATTGTAGAGTGCTATCTTAGAGTTTGTGACCACACCACTTCTTGTTACTGTTGACATCTACCCATGTAGATAGGTGGAAAATCAAATCAGAGTGCTGTGTTGGTATACAGCCATGGCTTTTAATGGGGTAAAAACTCCGAATTCTTTAAAATAGTGGTACTCTCCAAGGAAAAGTGCATGATCTAACAGGTCTCCCTCTAAGGAAACATGCAGAGACAAGCAGAAGTAATTTCCCAGAAGTACCAGCTTTCTCTGGGCTTGAGACATTGGGCTATTTCTGTAAACAGACAAGTCTGAGGGTGGCAGCACATGGAACAGGGAGATGGACTTGATTGTGTAAGGTGTGTCCCATTGGGAGAGGTAAAGTGGATCCAGAGCAATATATATTCTGCTCACTGTTTTGTTGTAAATATGTAAAGGCTGCTACCCTGTTTTCTCCTTTTGGTCAGTACTTAGGCTCTCAAGAAAAGCTTCTCATCTGGGGCTTTACAGTCATATTGATCTTTCAGTTCTGACTAAACTAGGGCTTTGCAGATAGTTCCCTGGGTAAGGATATCAATGACATTTACTTCCTTGGCAAATACTACTTATTTTGGCAAATATTACTATTTCTCCCAAACTTGGAAAATTCATGAATGTGAGGCTTATAAGAGGAGACAGAAGCAGAGACAGACACAGTGCATAACAGTAACGTAATTTTCCTGTTTACACTGAACATACCAGAACATGTTTTTGAAAAAGTTTGAGGAACCTACTAAGAGATTCGATGTCACAAAATTTGGATCTGCGAGTAGAGTGCATTAGAAATCTCTGGAGGGTACTAATTAAACACAGTCTGTTTGTTTGATTTTGTGCACTGTGCACCCACTCTTACAAAACAAGATTCAGATTTTGGAGTTCATTCTCTGCTCACCAGACTTCAATCATCCAGTGTATGGGTGATTTACTTTTCAGTACTACTTTGCCATGAGGTCTGAAGTGATCTATCACAAATTGCAGAGATTGGAAGGAACCTTGGAGGTCTCCAGGCCAACACAATGATCCAAGGCGATATTCTTGCTTGAGCTACACCATATGCACCCAGCCCTGACTCCTGTCCTGTGGACAGATTCCCTTGGTAGATCACAGAACTAACTTGTTATCTCATCTTGTTTGGAGCTGCAGGTAGGAGTGGTCACTGTCACCAGCCTGTCACTGCTGTGGGCACTGCCTGTTTGTGTCCACCATGGAGCAGGTCCAGTCTTGCTGTGGCTTCCTGTGCACCAATATTGATGAGGAAGTTACTGAGAACCTGCTTGTTAGAGCAGCAAACAGCAGGAGAGTGAAAGGCAACGACCACAGACTGCAATAGGAAGACTCAGCCTGACAAAAAGGAAAAGGTTTTTCCCCAGGGAGACAGGCCAACAGTACAGGAGGGGCCCAGAGATGTTGTGCCACCTCCTATTGGAGTCCAGGATATCTGGACTACACCTCAAATTGCCCTGGAGGGTCTGAGACCCTCGCAGAGACTCCAGGAGGATACAGTCTTTGATCTGTGTCTCTGGGAAAAGCTTCCAACACTCATGGAAGAAGCAAAAGCAGCAAAAATATAACTTAGATTATAATTTAGTTTATCATAGAGGTGAAACTTGTAGTTTTAGGTTTTATAGTATGGATATAAAAGAAGACAAGATGGAGGATTTTGGGTGTTGCCCTGAGTTCTCTCTTCTTCTTCTTGTTCTTGCTCCTTGTACTGCAGTAGAGGTGGCACGTAGGCATTGGTAGAATAGATTTGAAGTAGAAGAAACGTGTTAGGAACAAGTTATGATTACTGGTACAGAATTGTAAATATAATACATATTATCAGTTCATTAGTTTTTAGAGTCCTTAAAATCTAGCAGCAATCACCATTTTACAGCTTTTGCAGCACATGTTTCAGCATGTTAAACTCAGGGCTAGAGGGACATACTGAAGTTGTGATAAGAACTTAACAAACAACAAGAAAAACCGAGAAACTGCGAGTCCAATTTCTTTTACCTGGTACCGAACTTTGATAATAATAAGAAATGCTCAAAAACAGGAGCCCAGGTCATCTACAAGGTATTCTACAAATAGCTTTACAAGTGTTTCTACAGCCTCTATTCTTGGAGTATTGCTAACCCAAATGGGATAACAGTCTACCTCATCTGACCCCATGGCTGAATCTGCTCTGGAAAGGGGTTGGACTGGAGTCTTGCCAAGGTGCCTGGTGGGCTGCAGGAATCTGTGGTCCTCAGTCATGCATGAGACATGAGACACTCTTCTGTGCTTCTCTCAGGAACAGAAATATTGTTGTGTTCCTGCTGAAGAAGTCAGTTCCCTGTTCTCCTGAAAGCCATGCTGTGGTCTCAGCTGATGGTCTCAGAATTAGAGGGGGATCTGGAGAAGCCCTTCTCCTTGTGGTATTGAGGGGCTCTCTATCCAATGTGAATGAGCAGCTGGAAGTTGAAATGAGCATGAAATGCCATGCTTGAATTATTGGGCAATGGCAATAGAACTATTTGTCTGATGTCATGGGAGAATTATGCCTATTGCACCTTAACTCTGTGTTCACCCTTTTTGGTCTTGCTCTCTTGGTTAGATTTTGCAATAAGTTTGGTCACAAACTGAATAAAGGCAGGCTCTCCAGTGTTCTTTATGTGCACTTGAATACTAGATCAGTTCTTTTTGTAAAATGATATGGTAGAGGCAGACTTTTACAAAGCATGTGAAACCGTAATTTAGTTTTTTAAAGTTTGGCATAACCGAACTTGTGACAGGAAACCTCAAGCACTGTATTAGTGAGCAATAAATAGCAAGTGACTTTCAGTAATTCCTGGAACTCATTACTACATGACGTTTCTCAGTAACTTTGTGGAGGTATTTCCATCTGCTTGGCTTAAATTCTTTGTACTGGTTACATCTGAAAAACAAAGTATTTACTAGAAGCAAGTTCGAACACAAAGGAAACAGATTTGAAGGAGCCCAAACATCATGAAGTAGAACATTTCCATGCAAAAGCATTTGGATTTTCTCAGGAAGCCTTTGGTATTTTCCAGCCTAAACAAAACAGTTTTCAAAATAGTCACAGAATGGGATACTCATAGACAAGCAGTGTTCCTTCAGAGCAGGAAAACGGAGGTCTGAAGTGGAAAGCTTGGCTGTGAGGCTTCACTGCTCTTCTGTTGCGATGTAGAGGAGCACCATATGAAGTGGCTGTAATCTGGCACAAGTTGTGGGGATGAGTGACTGGGATGAGCCCTAGAGCACTCACAGGTTGCAGATATTATTACTAGTTGGTAACATAAAAGCTAGAAGCTGTTTGCTTGCCATGGCCACAGCTGGATGCTGTGGATTATGAGAACTCCTGACATTTTTCCAGCTGGTAACCAGGAACAGCATGTCTCTCAGCTTGCTACGAGAGGTGCCTCTCTCTTCAAGGAATTGGAAGGAAAATAGTGCATTAGCCTAAGGGACTAGAACCTCAGCTGTGTAAAATTGATTCTTGGAGAAGTTTCTATGAAACCAGTTTCTATGAAACTCTTACTGTGAAGTAGTAAGGGTATGGCTTAAAGGCAGAGCTTCCTCTTCAGTTAAAAGGAATGTACCCATGTCACATTTGTCACATATGAAATTCCTCCTCCTTCTGAAATGGACTTCTCTCATACCTGTCTCTCCTTGAAGCAAGGCATTGGTCTTTTTTTTTAGATCTGGTGGTTGAAAACATAAATCTCCAAAAGTTTCTATTTGTGTCCAAAGACTTCTCTGGGTGAATTTTTTAACCTCTGTGGCTGATTTTACTCATTAATAAAGTGAAAAAAATACACACGCACTAGTGTCATGAGTCATACCAGGCAAAAAGAAATTTCAGGCTTTGAAGAATTCTTGATTTTTTGAATCAAACCTAAATTTTCTGAAAGGGACAGGCTTCCATGGAGAAACTTGGGGTTTCTGTCAGGGCAAGAGATTTTACTTGTGGTATTTTAAATTAACTAGAGCTTCAAGGAATTGTCCTTTACTGATGGAGAGGTGCTTTCTTTATTATTATTTGTATTGAGCTGGTGATTTTCAAGACACACTGCATTGTAAATCTATTAATTTAAAATTTATTATTTAAGGCTGTTTGTTCAATACTAAAGCAGCAAAGGAGACTTCATTGAATTTCTGCAGTTTTTGCAGGTGGAAAAATGGGAAAAATGCTTTTATCTGGAGTAAAAATGGCCATACATACATGTGTGAATAATATGAGTACCATGGTATTGCACAAGGCTGTTTTATACCTTTTGCATTTGCAATATTGAGACATATGGAGGTAAAGAAGTTGTTCTCCCTTATGCCAATTCTTTTAGCTGGGATACAGCTGGGTATGGTACCCAGATGCCCTGACTCTCAGAGTGGTGCTTCAACTGCCAGATGACAATCTTACCAGCTTTTATGGTAAGATTTTTAAGATTTTGAATTAGAATTTCTAAAAAGCTCTAAGCTTTATAACAATGTCATGTCACTGAAATCTGACTGGGTTTAATCCTGTCATTGCAGAGGACCATGAAAGCTACAATTGTAAAAGAATTGTGGAAATTTAATTTATTCTCATCCTCTTTTCTGGACACGAAATTATTGCTTTGAGATGATTTTAGAAGCAATAACAAAGGAATATATCAAAGAGGAAACAATATAATTTTCTCCCTCACTTATATTTATGTTTCACGTACTTTAGTAATTTGAAATGCTTTGATTTTTGATATTTCTCTACTTTCCCCCTATGACTGGGAATTTGTTTCTTTTTTTCACAGAAAAATTCTTCCTCTTCTCCTTCAAGATATCAAGATGGTCTCTGCACTTGGCTTCAGACTTTAATCTTAGCAAGAAAACTCTCAATTATTCGGCATTTTTAAAAGCAAACAACTTTTAAAGGTTCAGCTAGTTTTAAATTTCCCAGAGGAGGAGTGCAAAATGTTGGCTGTATTCCAAGACACTCTGTATTGCCTGGAACTGTAGCAGTTGAGAACAAGGAGCTATGATGCATAAGTATTTCAAACCTCACAGTGTTGATAATGAAATTTTTATTCTGATGTGGTTCATGTTTGCTCTGGAAAAATGTATATATGTATACATGTATCATTTGTACCTGGGATCTAACATAATATATTGTGTCAAGCAGACAAGAGTACACTTACTGTATTTGTCAGTTATAATCTGGGACTGTGTACATTGCTAGATTTTGAGGCTTAGTTGCTGCAACAAAAGCAGAAACAAAACTGGAACATTACTTTACTGCACTCAGGGACACCGAACTTCGGTTCTACTTTGATTCAAAGTGAGCATTCAAAAAATTTCTGATGAAAGAAAACCCTTAAAGAAGTTCTCTGTTGTCTTCTTCGCTTTTCTGCAGAGGAACAAAGTGAAGTGTGTTTGGGAATCAAAAGCAATTGAAAAAATATACCTGAAGAAGAAGTAGGGGAAGAGAAGTGAGCAGCATAAGCTACTGCTGGAACATTTTGGGCCTGGGAGAACGAGGCAGTGGAGGACAGACTTGAGAGGAAGGTGCTGATGGGTCACCTGAGAGAAATCTAAGGCATGGAGCCTACATGTGTTGAATGAGGTTGATCAGATGAGGATTGGTTTGGTGGCCTGTGGTCAGACCTTTGTAGTGTCTTTGAGAAGGCAGCTTCCACTCTTCTGCATTTCAGCTCTCAGGCTTTGTTAGAGAAACACAGTAGAAAATCAAACAAGTAACATTTTGCAAGGACAGAGATGTCAGAGGGTTTTGGCTTCAAAATTCTGTAGCAGAAACTGAAGTTTTTTATTTAAATTTTAAAAAATCCACTTTTAAATAGCAATTGAACATTAAAAAATTTTTTTAGAATAAATTTCCCATCAAAATACCAAGACCATTTAATTTTTGACAAAACTCATTAGTTTCATGGGACTCTGTATTTAAGGAGGAAATATTTTAGTCTACAGTTTGTTCTGAGTCCTGAGCTCAGGGCCCCTGCACTCAAAACCAGTGTTGGGCTTCTCATTCCTTGGGTTGTAAGCACAACGTAATGCCTAATACCAATGGCTGTGGTGAAAATAGGTCTGCTTGGGTTTATTTTTGTCCCTGCAGTATCTTGAGATACATGGATGGCAACCAATTCAGAGCCTACCACTGCCCAAAATAAAATCTGACAAGCTACTATGCTCTTTTGTGAAAGAAATAAAAAAAATTCAGCAATTCAAGTGAATGATCCCTAAAACATAGTCTTCACAGGGAGGAAACAGCTTGTTGTGATAGTCTCATGGCACCTTTCTTTCATCTGCCCCAGTTCCACTGGCATCTGATTGTGGGAAAGAGAGGCCATGCATAACATGTACCAATACATGCCATGGAAATATTTGTGGTCATAGAGACCTTTGCTGAGCCAAGGAAAAATCCAGACAGAAGGCACAGATGAACAAAAAGAGTTTTAGCTGAAGCCTTTAGGGGCCAAAGTTTGCCTTTGAGGATTTAAGCTCTTTCATTCTTGTCATATCTGGTTTCCATTAGAGCGCAAACATTACAGATGTCCCTTTTTAATGCCTTAATTTAAAGGTGAGAAGACTTTAGGAAGAATACCTCTGTGGGCACTGATAAGGGGTCTCTAAAACCCAGAAGAGATGTATGCCACAAAATCTAGATTCTGTTAATGCTGGGCAAGAAATTACTCTCACAGTTACTAGAGTCCTTACTTTTTAAAAAATAAATAACCATAAACCGATAGCTATTCTACTACAGGCTGCTAAAGTGTTAGTGCTATTGTGTTGTAATACTAGTTCAGGTTGTTGAGTTAAAGCCAGTTAATGTCCCTGTACTTATGTGTATTTCAGGCAAACCTCCCCAAATAAGGATTCACAGAAGTGAAAGTATTTGTCCTCTTATGATCCACAAACCCTGCTTGTGTTGGGGACTTAGCTTTTTATTATAATAAATGTACCTTTTTAATGGTTTTCTCCATACAATTTTTAAATGAGGGAGAGCAAAACAAAACATGATGAATCTCTAGGGTATTACATATCACACAGTTTATGTCTCAGTGCACCAGAAGGAAAGCAAATGCATTGACTTACACCCACTCCTTCTTGGCTCTGTGACCAGGGTGGAGCCTTGCATTTGTTTGTCTGTTAAAATAAATAAAGGACGTTTTAATGGTTTTGATTGACCACATAGTATCAAAGCTTGTGGGGTCTGAATCAATGCTATTGAAAATACTGATTTTCTCAAGAAAAAGGCAATTAAATCTCATAATTTCTGCAGCTAGCCATATTAAAGAACATTAAGGCATCTTTCCATGGATACACATACTGTTCTATTGGTAGAACACATCTATTGGTAGAACTCCATCTGTTCAGAATTCTGTAATTGGTGCAGAATTCTGTAACTAAAAAATAAAATCCTGAAAATTACTATTTGTCACTTTCTTTTCTTTTTTGGCTCAAAAATGTGTTAAATAAATGAAATTGCTTTGCCTTGTTAAAGCTCTGAGAAAATTACTAAAGTAAAGATAATTGCACTGGATTTGGTACGGAAATGAAAATAAAATTTTGAGTCAGAAAACTGATTTATCACTGGAGAATTAATGTCACACAATCTTAAAATACAGTTCTGAGGACAAAGGAGTAAGATTGTTGTTTAAAGTAGAAAAATACACTCCCAAACATAGAAGAGTAGAGAAGATATGCTAACAATAATCTGTATGAAACAAAATAATCCAAAGATTCTCTCTAATAAGGAGCGTAGGAATCATTTCAGGCTATTTGTGTCATCAGTACTGTTGTTTCTAAAGGCTTAGAGCAAATTTTAACCTAAGCAAGATGCATTTTTTAACAAGGATATTTGTTGGACTGTCTTAGTGTGACACTGAGAAAGCTATAGAGATCAAAGACAGCATGTTGAAGGCTATGGTAATCTTGATAAAAAGTAGCTGTCTCTCATCCACAAACTATTAAAACAGACAAAAGTGCCATTTTTAGGATGCTTGTCCTCACCGGTTACCTGCAGGGGTTCTGATATGATTTTGTGCGAACTTCTTTCTCCAACGAGATAAATGGTAATTCTGACATTTTTTTAATGAGGTCTGAAACCAGTCATCTACATTTAGGTATTAAAAAAATTTAAAGTTGAAATCCTTGAATTTAAGTGTCATTATTTCATGTTTGTTCCCAAGAAAGTCAGTTTAGAGGGTATGAGTAATTATAACTTCAGAAATAAATACTGCATTTTTCTATTTGAATTTTTGAGATATTTTTATTAAGTATGTATCAAATACATATATTTATGTGGACCAGTGGGCTCTTTTTTAAATTTTCAAATAAGAAAAAAGGTGCTCTTAACATTCCTGACAACAAACTCCTTTTCCTACAGCATTTTTTCAAGGGCTGTCAGTGGTCCAATCTGCAGATGCTGTACTGTCAGCAGACTTGACCAGAACTGCAACATCTGCCTCTTCTATTAACTCCGCCCTGACTTATTTCATAGTCCTGGCAACCATTCTAACACCCTTGGATATGTCATTACCTGGTGTAAATTTTCATGGTGCCTCATAAGCCATTAGCACTGGCAGTGAGGCACTGGCTCACTGTGCCTTTGTTTACTCTTCTGATGAAATGAGCAGAACTGGTTGCACTTGCCAAGTGCATTGCACTGGGTAAATAATTAACAGATGTCAAATGCTCTGGGCTTCTCCAATGGGGGAAAAAACCAATCACCCACCAACAAAAAGAAGGTGCAGAAATGGATAGGAGTGGTGTTCAGAAATCTTCACAGAGGTGGCAGGTGAATTATTAGGGAAGTGAACTGTGGTAAACACCAGTCACGCTTAATTTCTCATTAAAATACTTTTTACAGATCTAAGTTCGAGAAGTTGTTTTGAAATCATAAAAATTGGTACGTTTGGCTCATGTAATGTTTAACTTGCACTATTTTATTTGCTCAAGGTTTCAAAAGTATTATCAGTTCAAATGTGTGTTGTAGGAGAGAAAAAGTCAAACAATATTTGAATTCCAGTCAGGCTCCAGGAAGACACAAGACTCTTGCTTATCTATTAAAAAGTAAACATTTGCAACTATATTTTGTTTACTATTAGTAGCTGCCAGCTGCTCTTATACTATGTGATCTTACTCATATTTTTTCCCTTAGGAAGCTATCCAGTTTTTAAAAATCAGCATTATTCATAGAAAGGAAACCCTACACAAAGAGATAAATTCTGCAAAAGGGCTCCTTGAAGCTTAGATTTTTTTGTTGTTAAATGATTAGTTTTTCACAATGACATTGTGTAGATTTTTTTGGTTAAGCTGCAAAGGACATTTCTTTACACACTTTAATGAAGATCTGCCGTGCAAATGATAGCAAAAAGTTGGTAAAGTCAGTCCTCCTTGATGGTTTCCATGGCTGCTTATGTGCTGTATCAGCCATACTGAAGCATACTGGAAAGCAGGAGCAGTTCTATGACTAGTCTGAGATTAGAAGGGTGCAAGTGGCAATAAAGCCACTGGGGAGCACAAGCTATCCCCAGCTTGCAGAGATTTAGGGTGTTGCTGGAGTGGGAAAGGGAGGGTGAGCAAGGATGAGGGTTCTGGAGGTTTACTGGGAGGAGGATGGACTCAAAGGAAAGCTGGGGTGACACCACTGAGCCTGAACTCCTGGTAGCTCCGGGGACTGTGGTTTTGAGCTGGTAACAAACACACAGCTGCAGGCATGCAGGTGCTCAATTTCAGTCATTGATGATAAAAATACAATATATTAAAGGAACTCTGGTTGCAGAATGGTGGGAGTTTCAGAACTCTTCCTATTTCTTAGAAGGTCAGATATGCCCAGTGGGCAGTGTCTTCCTCTGAAGTTACAATCACCCACAGCTGCAGTTGAAAGCAGTGAAATCATCATTGGGGTAAGCCTGTGGAGGAGCAGGGCTGTTTGATGCTCTCCAGAGTGACAACCTGCAGTGTTGTTACCCTACCACAGAGAGGGAGCACCTTCCAAAATATGAGCAGGGAAAAGTAACATACTGCCCTGAAATGGGTTCCAGCAGCTTGCAGCAGCTCTTCTTTGCACCAGTGTTGTACATTTTACCAGATCCCTCCTCTGCTATGGCCCTGCTGATGCTGTAGAGTGCTCTTTGGTGGCTGTAAGCTTTGCAAGAGTATCTTTCTCCCACACTAAGAATTATTTTGCTGGGCTCCAGCTCATACAAATAACTCATGTGCCTTCTTCCTCTCTCCTTCCCCTCAGTATCATTAAATCTAAATTTTGTAAGCCTTTTATGACATCCTTTATGACAGTGAGCAATATTGTAGTGCTTGACAGGGACTCCTGGGAGGACCAACTTTGTTAAAGTCAGAAAATCTCCATAGTTTAGAGGGATTAAAGGTTTGTTCGAGTACATCATTATTAATTCCCTGTCAATGATCTTGGAAAAAAATTAACACTTTAATCAAAAGCATATTTCTGTGCAATCTGATATATGCTAGATGTGTACTTTTCTCATAAACCCAAAGCAATAGTCTTTGCTATCCTGATGTATCCCCACTCCCCAATATTTAAAAAGACTCTGCTTGTACACAAGTTTAGAAAACAAAGGAGAGAGAAAATTACTTTACTAATTTAATAAAGATATTTTAGAAATACTTGAACCAAACAAAATTGAGAGGAAAAACCCAACAGATGATTTGGTACAGCAACTAAAGATAAGTGTATCAGTCCTGGTGAATTGTACAGGACATATGCAGGGTTTACTGGATACCAGTACTTTTATAGGAAAGGTAAGATTCTAGCCCTTGCTCTTGAAGGTTGAATTTCCACCTACAAACCAGATGGAGTGGGTTCATGGGTAAAGAGAAATCCTTTCTCACGCAAGTGTACCCATAAAACCTTCGGTACACTGGAGAAAAGGCATTTTCACAATGTAGACAATTTCATCCCTATTTTGTTGGGGTTTTCCCCACTTGCAAGTCAGAGCCCATTTGTTAAAAGCTGGAGAGGGTCCTGTGTGGCCTGCAGGAGCACACAGCCGTGGGGAGGGCATCTGTGCAATCCCTGTGTGGTGTGGGCACTGTGGCTGTGTGACCTTGGGTTGATCTTCTGCCAGCAGGAATGAGCCACAAGCAATCCTCATCCACACTGGGCCACTGGTAAAGGTCCTTTTCCTCGCTGAAAAATGTTTCATTCAATTTCCCTGTGATGGTACTGGGTATGCTGGAGGACCTGTCTGCCTTCCCTGTTAGTGTTTCTCACTCTGTACCACCATCTTTAATCTTTTTAGTTGCTCCAGAACATTATCCACAGCTCAAAGAGCTGAGTTTGTGAGGAAGAGAAAGCTGGTGAGTACCAACCACAAAAATGGTGGCAGAGATACAAGATGGACCAAGGAGTGCTATGACCTGCTCTGTATCTGCTGCAATAGAACCTTGGCTAAGCACTTTCATGGCTCCCTGTCCCTCCTTTCCTGTCCTTCCTTCAGTCTATTTAGAGAGCAAATGACTTGGGCAGAGCCTGTCTTCTCTTGATACTGTGTATGTATACAGTGTCTACTTATATTTTTGTCTGAGACTGCTGCTCCAGCTCAAGCAGCACCCAAAAACATGTTTAAGCACCACGTAATTAATCTCTAAAGTGGTATCTGTTGGTGGAAGTCCCCTCTACTATACAGAAATCACAATTTCTGTTCCCACTTAGTGCTTCCACATGAAAACAAACACTTAGGGATCTTTAAGAAGTTTGGTCTTGAGTGTAGAGGGTGTGTGGAGAGGGGTTTATGCTTTGAACTTGTCAATATGAACCAATTTTACTCCAGACTGCAGACCTGTGAATGTATGGCACGCTTCTCTGGTACTTAACAAATTCTTATAGTCCCTTGATAGGGATTTTTTGATAAGAGTTTGCATTCCCATAATATTTATTCCAATTCCTCTTACCTTCCCATGAGCATTGGACTAGGCAGAGGTATCTAAAACAAGCACCCCCTTGTATTTTATCTTTCTAACTGTGTCACATCTCATACTTGTGCAGAATTTTGGTGGATGTATCAGGGAATGTATATCCTGTGCAATCCCTCAATGAACTTCCTTTGAGATGGATGGTGAAGCATTTTCTCTGCATCAGCATCACAGGTGGAAAACTGCAGACCCTGCTGTGGCACCATTCCCATACAGCTGAAATGGAAATAGACTCCTCAATGTCTGCAGTCAGCTTATCTCCAGCTTAGTAATGAATGACACCACCAAGCCTGTGCTGGAAATTCTGAGCTGTTAGTTTTACAGCAGGCTATCCAGAAGTCAGGCAGCAAGAACAGAAATGCAGCTGCTACAAAGCTTTCCTGCTTCTTGTGCTTTGTGCCACCATATGGTACGTGTAACACAGAGCCTTTCAGAAGCTCCCCTAAACTCCTCACCAGGAGGAAGACAGGACCCTGGTTTTGAGGGGACAGGAAAGAGAGTAGAGCAGGTAACACACAGTAGCTGCAGGCACACTCATCAATACAGATACACAGATGTCAGAATTTCTCCCTGCCAGGGGATACTCCTGAAAGACAAAGTTTTCCCCTGTCTTAATGGATGATAAGCATAATTTTTCTCCATCATTCAGTTAAAAGTAGAAAACTGGGGGGAAGAATTAGTGTCCTTCAGGCAGTATATCTAACTGCTAAAGTAAATATTCTTTCAAAAAGTCTTTTCAATTTTCCATGGAGTGACAGAAAAGTCTGTCCGCACGAGGCAGCAGATCATCCTTGATGTGTTCCTCATTGCAAATCAATTGCATGAGATTATTTACAAATTACAAACACATGGAGAGATTGAACTGTGGATCAACCATGCATCAGATACCTGACCTGACTTGCCATTATCCCAAAACATTGTGATGTTTAGCTTGCCAGCCGAGCATGTGAAGTGAGATTGCTGACATCAGGGTACAGTACAAAGAGGGATGGTCGAACTGGGACAGCAAGAGGTATGTCTTGCGTTTTTATGGGCTGACATCACATCTGGAAATCTGCTGCCCTCTGGTGAGTCAGCACACAAGAGATCATACGAGTCTGATCCTCCAATCACTTGGATGGAGGAAATATGTGCTGTTTCTGCCAGGAGACTTGTTATAAGTAAGCCTCTCCCTTTATCAGGGAATTTTGAGAAAACTGCAGAGTCCGCTGATAAACCTCCACCTGTTTTCTTTGACTCTAACCTCAGTTGCCACTTGCAGACTTTTTAATCCAAGTGTGTGCTGCCTCATGAGTCTTTACCAGCCATGCTTTTACTGGGTTGAGACAGGAATGTATTTTTTTTGACTGCTGACCCATATGATCTTGTTCATGTCTGAAGCACCAGAGCTCCATTCCAGTACGAACTGTGGTGGTCAGAACCATGCACCTGGCATGCTCATCTTTCAGATAGTCTAGATGTAGTTCTCAATTTCTTTGTTGACAGGAAAACCCAGAAGTTCAGAGAAAAAGGGTAAAAAGTAAATTTTAATCTCCTCTGTGGTTTGAAGTCTAGAAAGGTTTCTTGCTTCTCTTTTACAGCTTTCTGCCATAGCTCTTGAGATGCCAATTAAGATGTTTTTTTAAAAGATCTGTTTCTTTATTCACTATAGATTTTACTAGTAGGGAAAAAATTAGACATTGTAGTGTCATAATAGTTGTAAATATCAAACAGGGTCACATCAAACAGGTAGAGCACCTCTTTGTCTTGGCTTGCATTAGGTGCCCTGTTGTTTTCTGCTGCAAACAGATTTGAGAATTATACATTCATATGTTATTTATCAATGTGTCAAATATTCTGTAATACTTCCCCCATGTTCCTTTTTCTTTCTTTCCATCTTTTGAGAAGAACTCCTGAAGAAATCCTTAAAGATTTCCTTAAAGAGACATCTCAGGAGAAAAGTGGGTAACTACTACTACCTCCTAAAAGTGTGGGCTATCAATCTTGCTTAGTAATTTCTATATTAACCCAAAAGCTGAGCTTCAGCGTGTCTTTGAAAAAATCAGTTTTATTTATCAAAAAACTTGCATTGGCAGACAACCAGTCATCACCTTACTACCCAATCATATTTTAAAAATTATACATCATTAGGCTTGATTACATTTAGTTTTAGATTCCAGCCATTGAAGGACATCGTGTCTTTTTATTTGTTTGCTTGAAAAAAGCAGATAGTATTGGAAATGCACTACTGACAGGGTGTGACTAAATCAATGTTTAAGATTTTGTTGTGATAATCTGCGAGATTTCTCAAGTATCTCTTATTACAAGGAAGATTTTCAAGACTAAGGGTGGTTCTTTTGGCTTTTTTTTTCCCCCAGAATGTGCTCTGAAACAAAGACATCAGGACTGGACAGAGAATTCCAGAGTCAGTCTGCAACTGTTGTAATATTCGCAAAAGTAACATAGAGCCCTAACCCTTGTTAACAGATCTTACCAACTTCTGGCGAGATTTAGGCTTCACAGAATTTCAGATATACTTTTGTTAGTAGAAAGAACTGGTGACACAATGTTATTGTGAATATAGCTTCATGAGCTGTACATGTCTAGTTCTTAGAAAGGCCTCAAATAGCATTTTTCGGTTGGTTGGGACCTACAAATGGGAATTGCCAGTTACTTGGAAGTGCATTAATCTAGTCTTAGAGAAAAATTAGAATAATGCTAAAATGAGTGTTCAAAACAAATGAGATCAGTTGCTTTCTGAAAGTGATTGTCTCTGAATGCAGAGAAACCCTAAACAGTTGTTACAGCCTCATTTCCTGATTTTTAGACAAGTGAATGTGAGAAAAATCCCAAATAATACTACTACGCTCTGTTCTGTGATTTTAATACAATCATAGCTTTACATGTGATGGTGGTGTTTCTCTCCTACCAATGAAAAGAGAATTGACACAAAGCGCCTCACTGTTCCAGACTGCTGTCAGGGGCTGGTGTGTAAGCAAGAGAAACTGAGACTCTTGCAGGGCTTGGCAGAGCATTCAGGCTGTGAACATGGAGCACCTTGACTTTGGTCCAGATAGCCAGGCAGCTGCCTTTGCCTGAGGTGGTAAGACTTTCAAAGGGATTTCTCAGAAAAATCCTTCTCCTCCTGTTCTGCTCCATCCTCCCTTCCTGGACAAGAAAACCCCTGCCCACCTGAAGCCTGTCCAGAGAATTTCAGGGAACAGGCTATTTTTATTTCAGTTACATCCTAATAGTGTACAGGGACGATGGCGCCTGCTGAATGAACAGGAAGGAAAGGAGGTTTGAGCATGGCTTTATCCCAAAACATTTCTGTATTGTGCTGTTAACCCCTTGATGCTTCTTTAATAACAACCATCTCCTCTTTCAGTCTGCGTATAACCACCTAGCTTACCCAGCTCTCCCAAAGTTTCACACAGATCTGGGCTTTCTGTGGTCACAAGATTTGAGAGACTGCAGATAAGTCTGAACTGGCTCTTGGCAGAGGTGCATCCCTGCAGCTCCTCAGGACGGTTACTGCTCCAGGGCAAGGACACACACAGGTGTGCCACAGCCAGTTACACGGGTATCAGAAGGGAATCAGGGGTGTTGAAATCTCTGGAAATGTGTTTCTGTGCTTTGCTTTCTTCAATGTGCCAGATGTGGCCTGCTTGAGAAGTTTCTTTCTCTAACAGAGCTTAAGGTGAGTTGTAATGAAAGCCGGGTGGAGTTTACACCCACTGAAGTTTATGGAGCTGTTCTGCATTAAAAAAACCCCAAAACAGACTTCAAAAGGTGGAGACAGAGTTGTTTGGAAGCATCCAGTAGACATCTCATTTCTCTGGGCCTGTCTGCAAGGCTGTTTAACCTCTCTGAAGCTCATACGCTAATTCTTGCCCGGAAAGTCTCTGAATCCTACCTGAAATGTGAGAGATGCAGTTATGAGTATGTGTGACAGAAGCCTATGTTTGCTTTTCATGTTTAGCAGTTATATTAGAACCTTTTTTTACAAGGAACGCATTAAAGGCAAGAAACAACAACAACAAAAGTACAACAACTACCCCCCACCAATCACACAAAACCCCTCAAACAAAAACAACAACCACACAACCCCCCCCGAAAAAAAACCCAACAAAACCAACCTAGCAACAAAACCAGATTGTTTTCAACAGAAGCTTTAAATTCAGTGTAAGCAAACTCTACCATTACTGCTATTGGCAACTTCCTGGTGAACTTGGTGTTACCAGGGAACAGTCAGGAAAGTCGCCCCTTGAGTAGGCAGAACGTATGGGACAGACACATAGCTGCCTCCTTCCTACAACTGTGGTGTGATACACCTGAAAACTCATCTGCAAAGGTATGACTGCTGCCAGACTGTGTTGCTTGCAATAGCAGGAAGGTGAGGATGCACACAGTGACAACTGCATCAGCCATAGAAACTCTTGTCCATACAAGATATTAATTTCATCAGAGAGACAAAAACAGAGGTACCATTGCCCAGTAGACACAAGAAATATTATCAGATTTTGGGATATACATGTGGTCCCATTGTGCAAAGTAGCAGCAATCTTTGTTTTCTGTTCGGAAAGTTTGTATTCAGGATTTGAAGAATGCCTATTATTTTATCCCAGTGAATGAGTATTTCGTTTGCTATCAAATCAAAGGTGTTTCAGAGCAGATTTTTTTCCATATTGCTTGAAAAACTGTGGTTATAGATCACCAGCATTTGTTTGCCATCTCTCAGGCAGACTTCTATGTTCATTTGGCAAAAATTTTGGGAAAAGCACATAAAGTTTGCTACTACTGGCAAAATCCTACTCCATCTTATCAAGTATGGGTAACACATGAAAGTAGATGGTAATAAATACAATAAATGGATGAATTAGGTGTCCAAGTGTTTAGAAAGGCAGAATAATCCAAATAAAACCTATCTGAGAATTTTATACGTATATCAGGCGTAAAAAATTTGAACGCGTCCAAAAGAAAGGTAATCTGGTGTTTTCAGGAGGCAGTGGAAACAAAAACTAGAAATCTAGTAGAAACAAACAAATAAACAAAACCAAAAACAACATGCAGAAAAAGGTTCATATCCTGTAATTTTCTTAAAATAGTATCTTAAATACTTGCCATCCAGTCTAACCATTCTGCCTGCACATAAATCACATACTCCTTTCTGTGGCCTGGACATGATGTGTGGGGAAATCCTGATGCTCCTAAATGTTCACCTCCACCAGTGGAACAACAGATCCCCCCCATTAAATACTGAATTTCTATGGAGGATGGAAAGAGCTTCCTCCAAGTGCAAGAAGCTCAGGACAATACTGGTGCAATGTTAGTATGAGCCATTGGAATGCCAGTTAAACTTTAACCTTTTTGAGTGGTCAAGGTGGAAAACCAGGGACAAAAATTGGTGCTATTTAATGTATAGCTTTGGGATATTTCTGTTAATCTCTGCAGGCATGATGAGTGAGCATCTTGTTGATAGGGAAAGAAGGGCTGAATACCTCAGGTAAAGCCTTAGCTAAATATTTTGCCACAAATCGTTTGTGTGGCATGAGGCAAGCTGGACCAGCCTCACATCACTTTGCCTAAAGGCTTGCTGCAGGGACCTCTTCTGCTTGGGTCAGGCTTTTTTTGAAGACCAGAGTTCATCACAGAGGAAGACCCTGAGCTGTGTGCCTGCAAGGATGTTCAGTTGCAGCTGGAAAACCAGGAGCTGCTTTTGAGAAAGGAGTGGGACTTCAGTCACACCTTTCTGCACAGTGTCTTCCAAGCTGTGGGTGATTTCCTGCACAGCAGCTGTTTTTACTGTGCCTCCTTCCTTCAGTATACACTCCTGTGGTTCAACATGCCAGGACCTTTCCTTTCTGTTTCTGGTCTTTTGGATTTCACTTCAAGGACCAGATACTGAAGCTCTAGGTAACTGAGAATCTGACTTGAGATTATTTTTAAACTGTCTAGTCTTGAGTAACATGTCTGAAGTTACTGAGCCAGAATCTACCATATTCAGGAGCTTAGGTTCGTGCAAGCATGAAATAAAGATAAATTCTTTTCCCTCACTATATTTTTCACCGAGGTTTTCACCAATATTGAATGAAAGGTGAAAAGAGAACTCTAGCTAACTCAACAGGTGCCTGAAAAAATCCTGACAGCTCCTGCCTGCTCTTGTCTTTTCCCATCAGGTAGAATATACAGAGGAAGACAAAAGGCTTCCTCAGAGGAACACAAAAGGCTTTGTCTGAAGACAAAATTAAATAAATCTGTAGCATAGTCCAGACTCTCAAAAATTAGAGGTATATTCACAGTTCAGTTTCTTGGGTGAAAGAAGAAATTTCTTACAGTAAGACAGAAATTTGTTTCAGTAATAATGGGGGTTCTCTCAAGATATTGATTTATTTCCTAATGTAATTTTCTGGTTGTCTTCAACTTATTTTTAGTGTTTTTAGACTTTCATGAAGACAAAGAAATGTCTTCTGTTTCATATTCATGTAACACAGAATTGTTTGGCTGAGCACATAAAATACAGATATTTATTTATATTTTAAGTGAGGTTACAAGTCTCTGAAGAGATAAGATAGTTAAGGTGCCTCTTAACAGTATTTCTTCTATCCTCTCACACCCTTCACACACTATAATCTGAAGCTGATTTACTAAGCTTGGTGTTATCAGAAGAGATTTTTTCCTCTCTTTCTCCTATCCTCCCTCTCAGGGAGGCTCTCAATTTCATTGCCCTTGCAAGCTTGGGAAAGTGACAATATTGCCTTTTGTGTCAAGGATAGAAGTAAAAATCTTAAAAATGTGCTTTTAACCATAGTTCTAAGGAGATTGACATATTTTGCCCCACATTCTCCCTGTGTCGGTACTGGGAGAATTTTGATATCGTAGTAGGTTGTTGGCTCTTAACACAGGAGATGACTCATTATACCATTCTGGCAGTGAACAAATATAATCCTGGGAATTGCATGTAACTGATCAAGGAAGGATTTTCTTGTTGCTTTTAATGACATACCTTTTTGAAACTTGAAGTAGCTTGTTACCACTGTCAGCCTGTTTGTAAAAGCAGGTGACTATGGGTGTGGAGTGAAAAAGAAAGTCTAACAGGTTGTTCACATAGCATTTTCAAATGACCTCCTCAGGCTTGATAATTTTAACTTCTGAACTTAGTAACGTAGCCCACAGAAACCACATGATTTATCAACTGTGAGTCTTAATAATACCGTGAAAGGAAAAAAAAGGAGTGCAGTACAACTCTTGCAAATAGAGGAGGTGATAATCCTCCAAATGGCTGTGGAAGCAACCATATCCTGAACTGTTATTTGAGTACCTTTACTCAGTGTCCTGTCAGGAATCAGCATATATACTGACAGGTTCTACAAAGCCAAGCATGGTGTTCACTGCGTAAAGCAGTGGTCATTTCAGGTCTCCAGTGTTGTCCCAGGCCTGCAGCATCCTTGTCTCAACCATTGAAGATCTGGTTGAAGTTGCCATCTCAGTCAGAAGAAATTAAGCCCTTTAAAGACTCAGAGAGACAGAGTAAAGATGGCTGAGTAAAGCAGATCATCTAATGGCTAGAGATGGGTGGGAAATGTTCAGATTAGATATTTGCCTTGGTTGCTTGTTACAGGGTAGAACAGGAACTGTGAAGTTCTTCAAAATGTAAGTCTTTAGTGGGAATGTTTGCAAATTTCTCATCAAAATGAGAAAGAGACATTTCTGTCAGACATTTCTGCTGTCATGACTATACGTCTCTTTTTTTCTTGTGTACTTTGGCAGAAGATACTGCAGATGATAACCCAGGAGTTACATAGGGAAGCATAGGAAAGTTTGGTTTTTCTTCGGGTCAGAGCTGGGATGGCCAGAGACCGGGTCCAGAGCTGCAAATTCTTAGTAAATGATTGCTCTGGAAACTAGTACTGAGTGACAGCAGATGAACAAATTTTCCTTGTCTGTTTCATGTTGAACAAACTGAAGGAGAGGAATTCTTCTTTAAAAATACCTTGTCTGAATGTGGGGGAAACATATCTGGACTTACAGGTTTCTGGTTCTGAAGAGTGTAGTCTCCCTTAAACTAATCACCCTTAATATCTTTCCTCAGATAAATATTTAAAATTTATTGCAGTCAGTCTATATACCTCTCATAAACACTGGAATTAAAATACCTATCTGGGTTATTACCTGATAAAACATTTCTTGGGTCAATAAACTGAATTACAGTTACTTTCTTTTTGTCAGCTGATTGCAGTCTGATGAGATAATGAGCAGCAGGAAGGAGCCTGAACTGTGAGCTTTTGTTTTATTGCGTTGAATAAGCTCTTGTTGACTGTTTGACACTTTCCTCTCCCCCTGAGTTACAGACTGGATCAATCATTTCTCCATGCAAGCATGATTGTCAGGAGCACCCCTTACACTCAAATGTCTGAAAAGCTGGTGCTCATCTGCAGAGACATAGCGGGTAATTCTGCAAGTAGCTCTGCCAGGATGTGTAGGACCAACACTTTTGTTTGAGTTCCTCTAAGACTCAGGTGAACACAGCCTGATTATTAATATCTAAACAGCCACCCGTCCAGCAAGGAGATGTTTGCA
>WEIV01009475.1:63659-85535 GCA_013390005.1 Calyptomena viridis
TTTCTGAAGGGCATTAAAAGGGGTATTTGATTTACACCTACAAAGGGCTATTTCATGCATCAGTTACTGCTTTTTGTCTAAGATGAGAAGTTTCTCATAAGAGTACTTGCACTTGGCAAAACCCTCAAGCATCTTGTAGACAGCAAAATATTGTTGTCTTCTTCTGAACTTCAGGGCAGAAGTGCTTTAGAAATATTTGTCTTGTGAACATTAATCTTTATTTTAAATGCCTACTGTGGAATATTGCACTTGCTGTTGATTCACGGACAGTCCTCTCTTTTTAGAAGGCACTCACAGGAAGACATGTCATACATGGGCTTCTGAGATCATATGGAGGCATTAAAATGCTCATACCTGGATGAAGTCAAACTGCCAAATGATACTGCAAGTTTTCTAAAGTCCATTGACTCAGGTTCATAGTGCTGAAGGTGATGAGGAAGATGCATCTCTTCTGAGTCTCAGTCATAGATTTCATATTTGGAGAAGTAATTTGAAGAGCGGCAGGAGGTGCTGAGCAGACTGTGTAGCATTAAGAAGGAGAGACAGGATCTCCATGGGGTATTTTTAGGACATCCTTCAGATGCAAAAGCCCAAGCACACAGTACAAGGAGAAGTGAGACCGTGGGTGGACAAAGAGACTTTTGGAGAGCCATGGGATGGGAGAAGCTGAAAGTCTGTGCTCTGTGTCAGCACTAGGCACATTCCCTCACCCTTAATGGGCCTGCAACAATCAGATGAAAGTCTGGGATACAGACAAGGAGGAAGTGTCACAGCTTTGTTCAATGTGTTTATTGACAATGTCAATGATGTGATGAATAGCAGTCCTGGAAAGCTGTCATAACACCAAACTGGGTGGAGCAATAAATTTGCTACAGGTGAGGCCTGCTGTGCAGAGGGACCTGAATCATAGAGTCATAGAGTCATGGAATGGTTCGTGTTGGAAGGGACCTTAAAGATCATCTAGTTCCAATCCTCTGCCACAAGCAGGGACACATTTCACTAGATCAGAGCTCCATCCAGTGCCGTCTTGAATACTTCCAGGAATGGGGCATCCACAGCTTCTCTGGGCAACATGTTCCAGTGTCTCACCGCCCTCATAGTAAAGAATTTCTTCCTGGATAGGTCCAGAGAAGGGTCACTGTGATGGCTGGTAACTGGAGAACAGAGCATTCAAGGGCAGGTGAGGGACACTGGAATGGTTTAGCCTGGGATAGAGGATGGGAAGGAGAGAACTCTTTCCTGTCTGCAGCTCCCCGGTGAGAGCGAGTAGAGAAAATGGAACCAAACACTTCCCAGTGATGAATAGCAATGGGGTGAGATGCAATGAACATGATCTGGAGAATGGGAAATCCCATTACATATCAGGAAAAACCATCGCTGACCTTGGAGAAATTAAAACTTGACTTGACAACTCTTTGAGCAGCCTGATCTAATTGGACTTGCTTCCAGCAGTGAGATAAATTACTTCCAGAGGTCCCTTCTAACCTTATTCTATGATTTCATGAAAATAATTAGAATTCAAAATTGATACATTTTAAAAGTAAATTATTAACTTCTCTAGGTTTCTGTACAAAAAATTGAATGTTTTTATTATGCTTTTAAAAATCTGAAAGTTACCATCCTGTTTTTGCAAGTTTTTTTTAATTAAGCATATTAAAAGATAGCATATAAATAAAGGAAACTGTTGGGAGATGATGATTGTTGTATTGTTGTACATTGTTATTATTATATGTTCTTAAATGCAGTGAAAAGTTTCCATTTAAGTAGCATGCACTGGCAACAACCATTAGCCATGTGTCAGAATGTGACAGCGCAAGGTGCTGCAGAATTCAGGTCCAAAAAGACAGTCTTTACCACAGGGAGCTTTTGAGTTCCATAGAATGAATGTTCTTTTATTTTTAATAGGTTTGTAAATGTTTGTTTTGGTTTGGGGTTTTTTGATGTTTTTTTGGTTTTTTTTCAGTTTGAGTTTTTGTTTTGGTTTATTTTTGCATTTGGATGGGTTTTTTGGGGCTTTTTTTGCACTGAATTTTAGGACAAATGACCAAGATGGAGAACTGATGTGAAAGCACAAAAAACAAAGATATGTGAAGTTCTATAAAAATACAAAGTTAGTTCTGAGAAACTTAGTTTCTTGTGCATCTCCACATGGAAAAAAAAAGGTCTTTTTTTCCCTAAAAAATAAAGACAAGTCATGCAAGTAAAGATTTTTCTATCTGCGTGGTAGTGATTTAAACACATTACATCTTCTAGAAAAGTCAGTGTAAAAATACTTCCTGTGTCCCAAAGTAACCCACAGATACAGAAATCTAGCATTCCTGGTGGTAAGTCAGAGTAAATTCTTCAGAGGACTTCTTGAGTAAGGGAGGTCAGAAAGTAATTTTGAGAAATTTCAGATTACATAGGCTTATTATGTCATGAAAACCAATAACACAGTGCAAAGTAGTAGAAGAAGCACTACTGTCATAACTCAAAAATAACTAAAACCAGGCATTATCTAGGTAGGTGAGCCTTCGATGTTTTCAAAGACTGCACCTTCAACAGATATTAAGCTTTTTCTCCATGTACTTTCTTCCATATTTTCTCTTAAAATGAGGGAAGTTATGGGGGCTTTAAAATAAATAGCCCTCCTTAAGCCTGACCACTGCTGCATGCCACTTACTTTAAATCATCTTTTCCCACTGCCTTGTAATTTCCATTCATCTAGAAGACACACACAGCACTTACAAGATTTATTTTTTGCCATTTTGTGTGCAGACTGAGATTGCTTTGTATTACAGCCATGCTCCACCCTCTCAGGTGAAGTGATTCAGCTTTCCAAAAACTGGTTCCTCTTCTTTCTGTAACTAGACTATCTTGGTCAAAGAACACCAGGGGAGCCTTGGTGTCTGACTCATCTATCTTTTTCTTACAGCTGCAGTTGCAAGGTGCTGATGAAAAACAGATGTAGAAAACACACCAAAAAGCTTAACAAACCAAACTGGTCTTCCCTGGAGATCATTCCTTCACTCTTCAGCAACAGCATGCTTGATTGTAAATTGCGGTGTCTTTCACAATGGACTTTTGCACATTACTATTTTATTAGGAATGCTCTGGTTAGTTAAGTGATAGATCAGAAAGCCTTGGAGAAAGAGGTGTCTGATCAGAAAATAGCAAATAGCTCTTGTGCTCCTAACTGGGTTGTTTTGTAGCTAAGTAAGGACAAGTTTTCTTTTTCTTTTTTTTTTTTCTCCCCTCCAAAATATTTCTCTAAAAATCAAGGCTTTTATTTGAAAGATAGTGGTTTGTTTTTCCTTTGAGCCTTGTGGCTTATGTTACAGTATTGCATGTCAAAAATTGTTTAAATATCCCAAAGAAGTAGTATTTGTATGTGGACAAGAGAATATTTTCCACTGGTGACAGAACAGCTTTAATCCTGTTAACCTGGTTGTCTATACTAGTCACAATTGAAGTAAAAGGACATAATAGCTAGAAGGCTAGATTGTTTTTGACATTGTGGTTAAGTATGTCGCCATGGCAGATAATTCACACAATTTTTATGAAGTTTCACATAAGACAATTTAATGCAACTCTGTTTACCATATAGGAGGCATGCAGGAAGAAAAACATACTCCCATCTTGCTTGTCCTTAACAAGGCCATATACAGATCATAGAGTAGTAGAAATAAATGACAGAGCTGCCATCACTCTAACTTCTGTATTTATACATGAATACAGTTACCATGTGCCAAAAGAGCACTCATATCTGTCAATGGAGTTACACTTTGCAGACATTTTCTCTTGTCTTAGATGCCGTACCAGGTTTTAGATGTCAAAACTGCACTTAGAACATAGTTGAAGTAATGGTTAGAGAACGTCCAAGATGTGTGATTGCCATGCAATGATGCATAGGCCAGGTCTTTCACTTGTCTGCAGCAACCCCTTCCAGCTGTTTGTTACTGAGTGTATAAGTGTATAAGCACAGAGGGATGTTTGCACTAGGAAGGAGATATTTCACGTATTTGAACGGAGTCCAGATTTACAATTCTATCCCTCTGCATCTGAGGAGGATGTTTAGGAATTGCATTTGTTCCAGACAAGCTGTTAGTTAAGTTTGTTACTAGATATATTTTTCTTGAATCAGGTACAATACCAATTCGAAAAATCCATTAAAACACATAGTTTTTAATTCCCTTCTCTCCATCCATTGCTTGATAGCATTGTGTCCCTGTCTGGCCAGACAGCATGAGTCAGCTCATTACCTTTCAGGGAAACATTGCTGGGAGGGAAAACATTCCACTGAAAAGAATAGGATGTGCTGCGTGAGGCACCATTTAATCTTTCCCCTTTAGTTATAAGTCTGTTCCTGACCAAGTGACCCTTATATGGCAAAAGTGTAGCCTGCTATTCTGGCCCTGGGATGTTCAAAAGCATCACTTTTAGGCATGTTTGGTATTAAGCTATATCATGAAGATCACATTAGTTTCTCTTTAATCTCTAATAAATGATGAGTCTGAATACAGCGTGTGTTTACTTCCTGCTCATTCATGAAAGGGGCATGAAAAAAAGGATTAATCAGACAGTCTGCTGTTCTAGCTACTGGTGCTGTCTGTAATACTTCCTTTCCTTACATAGCTGCTCACTACCTGATGGAAAATTCCTGTTGCATGCAAGACTTTCAGTTGTGTTATGTACCCGTTCCACCAAATTAAATAATCAGTTACAGTCCCCTAAGTTGGTAGGGGTCTTTAACAAAACCCACCATCTACTAAATTCCATGAACTTGAAATTTATAGGAAGTATCTAGAATGTGGCTTGGTCCATTATATAAGGTGGTTTTACAGAGGTGTTACCATCCCACAAAAAAGAAAGAATCGAACATGGATGACGGGCAGGAAGACATGATTTCTGACAGGACATTAGCAGTACATGGAGGGGTGGGATCTTCTTCCAGTCAGTGTGTGTCATACTGCTTGCTGGATAGGACTGCCTTTCCAGTGTTTCTCCCAATGAAAACAGACTTTGCAAAGTTTGTCCAAGTGATAGGAATGACAGGTTTTTTTTGAAAAGAAAACTCACTCTGCTCCAAGAGAAATACAAAGGACCCACTGACTAATGGAAACAGGCAGCAGCAGTAGCACTTCTTGACCAGTGAGGATCCTTCAGACTTCAGAGACTGCTCAGCTGGGCTTTGGGTGTGAAGCTGGAAGTCTGGTTTCATCCAGAGATGTGTGGTTGTCTTGCATGAAAGACAGCTCCTGTGGGCATGAAACAAGAGACAATATGTATTGAACATGTGAGTTTATGGTGTAAATGAGCACTAGGTTGGCTTACGGGTGTCACACTTGTCATCAGTGCTATCTGAGAATAAAGCTATATGAAAAGCTATGCTAGGTCTAATACATCAAGCATCACATGAGGTGATTCTGATTAAAGTGTATTTACTCTAAGGCGCTGCAAATGAGATATTTCTTTGTTGTCATCAGTCACAATATGATTTGTTGTCTGTTATTTAGATATGTCATTTCTTTTAAGTTTTTCAGGCCAGGGAAGCCTAGATAACTTCAATATTTGTAATAGTGAAGTTAAAATACAGACACACACACTGATTGAGTCTCTTCAGGAAAGAATTTTCTATCCTGTATCAAAATTTTGCAATTTAATGTTCCCTTCCTCCAAATACTTCAGGGCTTTGTGTGGAGAAGTGGGAACCCAACTTGGACCTGAATCACAGAATCACAGACTGTCTAAAACTGAAAGTGACCACAGCTGGTCATCTGGTCCAACCTCATACCAGAGCACTCTGCACAGGACTTTATCCATATGGTTCTTGGATATCCTCAGTGAGGGAGACTCCACAGCCTTTCTGGGCAATCTGTCCTGGTGCATGGACACCCACACAGTAAAGAAGTTCTTCCTTACATTCAAGTGGAACTTCCTGTACATCACTTTCTGCCCAGCACCACCAAGAACAGGCACCAAGAACAGGCATCATCCTTTTGACACCCTCCCTTCAGATACTTATAGACATGGATGAGATCATCTCTCAGTCATCTCTTCTCAAGGCTAAGCAGGCCCAGCTCCCTCAGCCTTTCCTCGTAAGAGGGATGCTCCAGTCCCCTACTTATCTTTGTAGCCCTCCACTAGATGCACTCCAGGAACTCCTGTCTCGTACTGAGAAGCCCAAAATTGGACACAGCATTCCATGTGTGCCTCACTAGGGCTGAATAGAGAGGCAGGATCCCTTCCCTCGACCTGCTGGCAATGTTCTTCCTAATGCAGTCCACGATCCCATTGGCTTCCTTGGCCACAGGGAGACACTGCTGGCTCGTGGACGGTTTGTTGTCCACCAGGACCTCCAGGTCCTTCTCTGTAGAGCCACTTTCCAGCAGGTCAGCTCCCAACCTGTGCTGGTGTCTTGGTTATTCCTCCACCAGTGGAAGACCCTGCATTTGCCTTTGTTGAATTTCAGACAGTTCTTCTCTGTCCATCTCTCGAACCTGCTGAGGTCCTTCTGAAGGACTGCACAGCCCTCTGGGGTATTGGCCACTCTTCCCAGCTTTATGTCATCACTGAGCTTGCTGAGGAGGCATCTACCTCTTCATTCAAGTAATTAAATAATACTGGGCCCAATATTGAGCCCTGGGGAGATACCACTTGTGACAGGCCTCCGAACAGACCCCATGCCACTGATTATGATCCTCTGGGATCTGCCTTTCAGCCAGTTCTCAATCTGCTTCACTGTCCACTCATCCAGTTCACAATTTCTGAGTTTGTTTCTTGGGTTTTTTGTGAGAGTCAGTGTCAAAAGCCTTGACAGCATCCAGTGCTCTCTCCTCACCCATCCAGGTAGTTGCTTCATCATGGAAGGCAATCAGGTTGGTCAAGCAAGGTTTACCTTTATTGCATCCATGCTGACTACTCCTGATCATCTTCTTGTCATCCGTGTGGGTAGAGATGGCCTCCAGAATGAGGTGCCAGCTCTCTCAGCACCTTGTGCTGCCCCCCATCTGGGCCCATGGACCTGTGGATATGTAGTTTATCTAAGTATTCTCTTACCCAAACCTTCTCAACCAGGGGAAGTCTTCCTTTCAACATTGCTTTACTCTGGTCTCCTGGGTCAGAAATTGCCACAGGCTGGTCTTGTCAGTGATGACTGATGTCAAGAAGATATTCAATAACTCTGCCTTCTCTGCATCTTCTTTTACCAGGGTCCCTTTTCCATTTAGTAATGGCCCACACTATCCTTAGTTTTCCTTTTGTTATTGGTGTATGTGAATAAGCTCTTCTTGTTCTCCTTGACATCCTTGGCCACATTTAAATTCAGGTGGGCCTTCGCCTTCCTCATCTTACTTCAGCGTACTCTGACAACCTCTCTATATTCATTCCAAGTGGCGTGACCATGCTTCCATCTCCCGTGTATTTCCTGCTTACATTTGAGTAATGAGAGGAGTTCTTTATTCATCCACAGTGGGTTTTTGCCTTCTTTGCCTGATTTTTTGCTCATCAGGATGCAGCGTTCTTGATCCTAAATGGAAGAGGTGGTATATGAATTTCAGCAGGAAGTTTCTGTGACCTGGTTTTCTCCAGCTGCCTGAAAACTCCCAATCTATTGTTAAGTATGTAATTAGTGGTGAAAGCATTTAAAAGTGGAAGGCAGGACCCGAAGACAAGGATTTTCAAGTTGTCATGGTTTCACCCCAGCAGGAAAACAAACCCCACACAGCCGCTCACTTACTCCCTCACCAGGAGAACTGAAGAGAGAAGTAGAAGTGTAAAAGCCAGAAAACTTGTGAGCTGAGATAAAGACAATTTAATAGGGAAAGCAAAAGCCACACACACAAGCAAAGAAAAACAAGTAATTAATTTGTTTCTTCCTGTGGACAGCCAGGTGTTCAGCCATCTTCAGGAGAGCAGGGTCCAACTGCTTTTAGCAATTACTTGGGAAGACAAATGCCATCACTCCAAACGTTTCTCTCTTCCTCCTTTTTCTCCCTACTTTATATACTAAGCATGATGTCACATAGTACAGAATATCCCTTTGGTCATTTTGGGTGGCCTGTCCTGGCTGTGTCTCCTCCCAGGCTCCTACATACTCTCAACTTCCTTGCCAGTTTGGCAGTACAAAAAGCAGAAAACGCCTTGGCTCTGTCTAAGTCCTGCTCAGTAAGAACAAAAGTATCTCTATATTTTCAATCCTGTGCTCAGCACAAATCCAAAACACAGTCCCATACTAGTTACTGTGAAGAAAATAAACTCTACCCCAGTCAAAATAAGTACACAAGTTCTTTTAACATTACGCCTATTGGAACAAGTAAAAATACAGACAGTTATATCCACATTCTGACCAACTCTTTGTTTGCCTTAAACAGGTCCATAGTTAATTTGAAGTATAATTAAAATAATTTTATGTGTTTTCTATGACTATCCAATGACAAATCCTACACCTATAGTATCAATGATCTTTAGTGAGTTTAGTAGTTGGGCCCCTTCTCCCAGAATGTTGTCAGTCATATATTTAGAAATTTGCTTAAAAGCAAAAGTCTGCAACTGGTCACATAAAAAGATGAAAATAAGTTGTATGTCTATGGAAGTGGAGTAACTGCATACATATATATACAGATGGAAACTTGAAAGTAAATCTATCTCTGAGCAAAAATGAGAGGCCGCATAAATGCTACCTTGGTTTGCAAGGTCTTGGTACATTTTGGTCTGAATAACACTTCCGCCTCTGAAGTATGCAAGTCAATCACAGTCTTGGCCTTTTAAGCAACACACATACTGCAGGATTAACTGGAGGTTGTTTCATCTTTGAAAGGCAAAACTTCTATCATACAATTAAATAGCCTTGTGATAAAGTCTGTTCTACTTAGTCTGGGGACCAGGGCAATGTTCTGGTTATTAGTACAAGGTCTAAAAAGATTTTGATAGTGAGCACACCATAGATTTCTTTAAGTAATTCAGTGCCTGCAAAACTGGCACAATTTCAGGATCAACTGTGCCCCTACTCTTCTGCACTGCCCTGTCTGCACACACACTGTTAATGGCACTCTGGTGTTATTTTCCATTATATTCACAGTGATGAATGACAACAAAGAATCACCTGAAATAGAAAAGCCTATTGGAGAAACTTGTTCAAATACACTTTATGGAAAGCAGGTCACTTGAATAGGCTGCATTGACCTCAACAGATGCCTGCTCAGTGTTCCAGTCTTGAATTCTGTTCACCCAAGGGACAGCACCTATTTGAAAAGAAAGAAAATGTCTGCATGTCTTTTTTTTAAATTTACATAATGCAAAAAGAAAGTTGTAGTGAGATTTAAAGGATTCTAGCTTGCTGAATTATTCTTAAATCTTCGTTCCTGGGTTTAATCATACAATAAAATCAGAAAAAAATATATACCACTATTTCTACACATTCGCATACAGTCCAGGAGGTAACTTCTCAGAATGTGTTAAAGAAAAAATGCTGTCTTCTCCCATCATCACAAAAGGTAGAAAGAGAAAAATATAGGAAAAGTGAAGTGCCTTGTCTCTAAATCACACATTTGGCACATTATGGCTCAGAATTTTGTTTACAACATAGGTAATAGGATTACAAGTTTGTATGTTTCAGAAAAAAAAAAAGAGAGAGATGACTAGGAGATGACTTGTTGCAACCTGTCATATTTTCCTTTTTAATAAGTATTCTAATCATTCCAAATTTATTCAGGCATCATATGTTCTTGGTTATATCCCATGACCTAATCAGAACTGTCAGTCTCTCACCCACACATGGGCTGCACAACTCTTTTCAGAATTTCCTAAAGTACTCCTGGGCATGTCCCACCAAAAACTGTTCGGGGGAATCTGCCCTTTTTTGTCTCAACAGGTCAGACAACTGCCTTACTGTCTGCAGTAAAGCTAAATTGTACAACAGACTAAATTGTACAACCCTAGAACAGTCCATTTCATGATGTAAAGACTTGAATTATATACTTTCAAAAAATAGTTCTATTTACTCCATTTTAACAGGACCTCTTTTCCACATCATTTTGGTATAGACGACAAGAGCTATTTTTTTCCTGTTCTCAATTTTTGGAACACATCTGACATCTGCCTGCCATTATGATATTGCTCTGGCCATGGCTGGTTAGAGAATCTTGAACGAGCTCTTGGGAATATGCGCCCTGCTGGTATGCAATTTGAAGGGTCCTCACAGCTGTTTTCTACAGGTATAAGGGAATGGCCGGGATTCTTCTAGTGAGCAAATGTCATTGGCTGATTCCTTTTAGAAACAGAAACTTATGATTGTGCTTTATTTCAAAATAAAAGATGAGCTTGTCTTAATGAAAATTATGGTGGCCTTTAACACAAAATTCTCCAGGGTCTTACCACTGCCTTGGAGGAGAGAAAGATGCCAGAACAGAAGTTGAAACATCAATATCTAAAGGCAGATTTTAAATGGGAAATAGCTTGACACAAAGCATCTGATTCCAAGGAGCAGTGACATCGGCTAAAGAAAGGTAGTGCCTGAAGGCAGTAGTTAAGCATTGTTTTGATTTGAGTTGTGAACAGCTGAGGTTAGTGTACAAGTGTGACAACTGGTTGCAGGGAGGGGGGAAGCCAACCACAACTTGGTAAATGATTTCTAATAAATGATCAAAAAGCTGTCCACTAGACAGGCCAGAAAACAGAGCACAACCTGGCTAACAGGTGTCAAATAAAACCCTGATATAAACAGGTCACTTCTATGTAGCCCACAGACCCTGAAGTGTCCATTTACTGTCATGAACAGTATCATAGACAATAGGAGTATATATTCAATTATTTGCTGTAATCTATGAAATAGCAGGGAATGGATCACCACTGTTGGGAAGAGCAGCTCAGCTGTACAAAGCACCTTCCCTGTCTGCTTGCAGCAAAGAAATGTCTGTCCCGCAACCTCCCTGGATTGGAACCACAGGCTCCATGGGCATCTTGTGTAAAGCTGGAAGCAGGAAGAGCAAAGGTAGGACTGTGGCTCTTCTGAAGTCATTAAGAACAGATGTATGTCCATGCAGCAGTACGTTGCTTCACTGTGTGAGGTTTTTTCCGTACTAATACGCACAGAAGCTCTGAGACTCACCGTGCCCAGCTATTACCATCTCCAAAGTGGAGATTTGACAGCTGAATCAATGAAGAACAGTAATGCAGCCTAGCTTTTACCAGCATGAGTGGTGCTTAGCTTCAACACCACTGAAGCTGCCTGCAGATGGTAAGAGTGTGGGACAGCAATGCATGGTTGAGAACTGCCCTTGTTCCTCAGTTACAAGGTCTCCTAATCTCAGAGGGGAGATTACTATGTATTTGTCAGTAAAGAAGACAGAATTTCTCTTGCTGATTCTCTGAAGATGGGTAGGTACACTTTGGTTACCTAAAATACCATGTGCTTTGTTGCTCAATAGAGAAGTCAGAGTGTTTGCCAGAGATATTGTTGCTTATGAGGCAAAAGGTTTTTTCACCACCTTTCTCCAGCTGTCAGATGGAATAAAATACTAAAACAGATTTTCTTCATGGAGACAGATAAAACAGCTGTCAAGGAGGAGCTGTAGAGATACATTAAAATGCTAAGAATTAGGGAAAGCAAAATTACAAAGAGGCAGGCAGCTGGAAACTGAAGTGTATATGTTCACAATGGATATATGTGTGGACACGAGGAAGCAGGGCACTAGTATCCTGCCTGTGAGAAGATAGTAGTCTAAGGATGTATGAGAGAGAAGGCAATGCTCCACTTCATGCTCCATGTTGACAACTTAGTGACTCATGAGCAAGAACTGGTTTGTTCTCACTCTTAGACTCTGTCATGCATCTTGAATATTATCTTCAGAAAGACAGCATGTACTGGATTTAAATCTATTACAGTTATTCTCCTAACACTTGATATTCTAGTTAAAATGTGCCTTATGTATGGCAGCAAAATAGGAACATCTGTGAGTGACAGAAATTTTTAATACCCAAGCCTGTTACAAAAATTCTTGACAACATCTTTTTTGAGCATTCAGATTAATTTATAATAACATAATTATCCTGTACTCCAAGAAGATTGTGAGATGAATCAGAATACAGAAGTAGAATGTCATTAAAAAACTGAATATTGTAGAAAGATATGGCAGAATTTCATCAAAATTAATTAATCATCTTTGGCTCTACACATTACATATTTAATTTTTTAAAAGTTTATTCTCTTTCATTTCCTGAATGCAATAGTTCAGAGGCTGCACAGTCACTAGTTAAAGATTTAAAAGAAAAAATAATTTTTTTCCCACCAAAGGAATAACTCCAAGTCTAGCAAAAAAGAAGTGTTGAAAGTGTCATTGCTATTCTTAACGCAGTGCCATGGCAGCACTTGTGTGCACATCCCACTGCTTCAGAATCTAATCAAGATTTAAGTTATCCGTAAGACTGATAGACCAAAGGAAAGAAGAGTGTAGCATGAAATAACACATTCATCTATCTCTTTGTAATACACTATTCACCAGTTTTGTTTTGAAGGATCTCAGGGCTCACCTATACCTTCACTACACTCCCCCAGTCCCCAGTTTTGGTTCATGAAAATACTTTCTGGTTTAAGATGTACTATAAAAAACTAAAATTAAATTTTGTTTTCTTCCTACGTAACCTACAACATTTGTACACCTCCTACAAAAAATCATGAATGTCTCAGGTCTTCTGAAATCTTACACAACCTTGCATAAATTCCATTATTAAGATCGTGTAAATGTTTCATTACACTTTGTTACAGAGGGGACAATAGGTTAACAATTTTATGTTAAATGCAGCGTATATAAAAATGAGATGGGCAGTAATTCTTTAACATTTTACTCAGAGGCCGAAATTCTTTATATTTAAACTTACTGTTTAGAAAAGAGCCCAATATTTACTGTTTTGGCAATTACTTTACAAACTAAGCTTGACTTGTGAGAAACAAAGTATTTTTAAGGTTCATTTCTGTAAAGCTGAACCAGAAGATGGGTGAGTCAAGACAGATTCTTCTATATGTAGAAAAATGTAAAACTCCAGCAATTATTACAGCTATGAATCAAGCTGTCTAAAGGTTTGTTTTGCAGTAAATCTGCATACATTTGAATACAGTAAACAGTTGAGTACAAGAAGGGAGGGAGCCCACTTTATGCCAATGGGTAAATTTATGTCCTGACGACGTAGGAAATTTTCCCTGTGGTGCCATTCTAGCCCACTCTTATCAAAGGGAGTTCATAACTGATTTTGTGAATCACCTAGTGAAGGTGGCTGTTAAACATCCACTCTTGTTCTGCAGTACTGGATTTTGCCTGCTCCCACATTAGGTAGAGAAAGCCATTTGTAGGTTTGATCTGTGAGATACCTTAGTGGAGACAGCTGTGACTCCTAGAGATCACAGACTCATAGAATATCTTGAGTTGGAGGACCCACAGGATCATCTAAGAGTATGGTGCAATAATTCAGTGTGATTGAACCACAATGATTTAAATGGAATTTGGGTAGGACTGTAAAACTGTTTGATAAAGGTCAAGCAGAAAGGTAGTCCATATCAAGTCAATAGTTCATGAGCTTTTGGATATTAATTCTGCACCATGTTTACCAATTTGTGTCTCAGATCTGTGAGAAAAAATTACACTCAGAAAGGTGTATGTACAGGTGGTGTGTATGTACAGAAAGGTGTTCTAAAACTCTCTTTGTCATAGACATTCAGTGTTCATATTCATTTTAAAGTCAGCATCCCTCCTGGAGCGTGTCTCCTCTGGTTTGTACCAGGAAACATAATTTAGAACATGGTTTTCGGAATTACAAGAGTAGGACTCAGTTATGCCCTTTGCTTCAGATACTCTTGTAAGCTTCAGCATTTCTCCTTATTTCTCACATCTAAGAGATGTGAGATCAAGGTGGAGATGGTACTATATCCTTCTTTTGATGGATAGTCTGAAAATAGAGAAACCAAATTGCATTAGTCTTCTGTGATATGAGAACAGAAGTGTACTCATACTTGAAGAGAATTTGGCTGCATCTCACAGCAAGTTTTATGACAAAATGATATCCTCTTTCCAAAATGAAGACTGTATTATCAATCTTCTTTTTTTAATTTTTTTTAAACATTTGATTAATTGAAATTATTCACCTTTAGTTACTAAAATTACTGGCAGTATTTGATCAGTTTTGTTAACATTGTAAATTAGTGGCAATGTTTATTTGACAGTCTTCTACATTTAGAATTTAGGATACCTTTTAAAGAAATTTAATAATATCCATTGGCTTACTGATTGATAAGCAATAGCTTTACAAGCATTCTTTACATACTTTTTAATTACCAAATAAACACTTAGAAGAGGAAAAATTCAGGAATGTATTAAGCATTTGCAAGAAGAAAAAAAAACTTGTTTTCTGTTTTGTTTCCTGGAATAGCAAGCCATAAATATTCTCCATAGCACATCTTATGCTAAAAATAAAACAAAGCTTTTAAAATCTTATCTTGATAACACAAAAGAAATGAAAAACCACATGAATTTTCAGTGTTCAACTTCAGATGGCCATTAGCTGATTTAATGACACACAATTTTTTAGGTGTGACTCATATTTTATCAATATGTTCTACTTTCAAAATACACGTAGGCATGTATGCTTCTGGGACTCATTTGCTCTCAGCATGAGTATTTGGAAACAACAAGGACTGATAGATTAAGATTTTTGCCTCTGCTGTTCTTTCAAACTTCAGCGCTCTAAAATAGAAGATAACACAATAGACAATGATCACATTACACTATACATAAGGTATTTATCATTTCTAGACTAAATAAGATGTCTTCCTACAGATGTAAAAAAAAAAAAAAAAAAAAAAGACTTCACAAATCAAGACCCTAATTTCTTTTGCAGGAGCTTCTAAGGTGAAGTGGTAAATTCAACAGTGCATGCACATTGCTACCAAAATATTGACCCCAAGGAACCTTATATTGGTTACATCCTGGCAAAATCTCTAGCTTGAGTAGTCTCTAAAATAAGAAAAGGATCTCTCTTGTACATAGATGCTTAACTCTATTCAGCAATCAAGCTCTCATCAGAGGAGCTTATTAACCAGCTACTTGGCCAAACTGTAATAATTACAGGTTGAATTTTCCATCCTAGGTTATTCCCCCCAGACAATTAGGCTCACTTTTCACCAGAAAGATTTGTTCTCAGGCCAGCCATACTAGCACAATCCATGGGAGTGAAGCATTAAGCCAATCACAATTACACAGGTCCATGGGACCAGCAGGATGCACCCAAGGGTATGAAAGAAGTTGCCCAGCATCATTACAAAGTGTGTTCTCTACCATCTTCCTCCCTACTGACTTCATCTCTGCTGCCTTACTTTGATTCTTGATGATGACAGAAAGGGTAAACACGTCTTCAAGATGGGCAAGATGGAGGATCCATGGGTCCGTAGGCTGGTCAGACAAAGCTCAGTTCCTGGAAAGGTGATAGAGAAAATACTCATGGAAGACACTTCCACCCATGGAAAGAACAAGAAAGTTACTGGAAATAGTTCAGTCAGACAAAGATACTGGGGCAAATCCTGCTCGACTAACCCGATGGCTTTCTACAGTGACATAAGTCACTGTGTAGAAGAGAGGAAGGCAGCATGTGTTGTACACATTGACTTAAGCAAGGTCTTTGGGATGATCTCCCATAGACTCTTTACAGCTAAACCAGTGAGATATAGGCTGGGTATGTAGACCTTGAAATGGGTGGATGGTTGGACTGCCAGGTGCAAAGGGTGGTGATGACGGCATTCATTCCAATTAGAGGTAGTATGTAACAGGTTGACCTTGGCTGGGCATCAAGTACCCGGACAGTCTCTCACCCCTTCCCTTTACCAATAAGATGATAGTAACTCATGGGTGTTAAGACAAGGCAGTTTAATACAAGTGAAAAAATTTGCATGCACAAGAAGCAAAGCAAAGGAGAATCTAATCTCTACTTCCCATTCCACAAGGTCAGCTCGCATCCAGAGAAGCAGGGCCCTACGCGTTGGTTGTCCCTTCAGCAGGCAGCCATCGGAGACAACCCCGTGCCCCCACCCCTGCTGTTCTTTTATATCTGAGCTGATGTCATATGGTCTGGAATATCCCTTTGGTCAGTCTGGGTCACCTGACCTGCTTATGTCCCCTCTGCCTCTCCCTCAGTGGAGTGTTATCTCCTAGCACTGCTAAGGCTGCTGGGTCTTGGATGGACCCAGTACATAGTATGTTTCAAGGACTAGCAGTGGGACCAACATTGTTTATTGCCTTAATGACCCAGACAATGGTTTGGACTGCAGCACTCTTGGTGTATTTGCAGATGATGCCAAATATGGCATTGTGCTCAGTGTGGTGGAAAGCAGGGCTGCTGTTCAAACAGGAAAGGCTGGAGAAATTGGCTGATGGGAACCTCACAGGATTTGTTGAACAAACACCAATGCAAAGGTTGTCCTCTGGGATGAACAAAGCCCTGCAATAGGACAGGCTGTTGCCAACAAGCTGGCAACAGCTCTGCAGAAAAGTTCCTTGGATCCTAGAGGAACATAATGTGGTTAGGAGGCAGAAGTGCACCCCTGCAGCAAAAGGTTGCACCACCAAGGAGAAGGGTTCCTATACAGCTTCTCAGCACTAGTGAGACCACTCCTAGTGTGCTATCCTAGGCTCACGGCAGAGAAGAAAGGCTGACATACCGGCATGAGTCCAATGGAAGGTCCCTGTGATGTCTGGAACATAGGGAATATGAAGGGAAGTGGAGGTCAATGAGCTGGCTCAGCCTCGGGAAAAGGAGTGGAAGGCAAGACCAGACTATGGTCACTGCCTGGTGGGAAGGTACAGAGGAGAGGAAGTCAGGTTCTGCTCAGAGATGCACAGTTTGAGAGCTAGCAGGCATGTGCTGGAATGTGGGGAAACCCCATTAGGCATGAGGAAAAACTTCTGTAACACGACAATATTTACAACTTTGGAACAAAGTCCAGGGTAGTCCTTCAAGATATTCAACCCTTAAAATGGACAAAGTCCTGGCACAACCTGATCTAACTGGAGTTCTTTCAAAGAGGGAGTTGGAGCAGAGTACCTATAAAGTCTCCCAATCTAAATTATCCTGTGATTACTTTTAAATGGTGAATTACTTCAGCTAAAGCAACTCAACTTCTTTGAAAAATACCTTTGGAAGAAAGTAAGTTCTTTAGTGCAAGTTCCATCTGATAAGAAGAAAAGTTGGCAAATATTTTGGCAGAACTGTTTCAAATGTTCCAGACCAAACAAATCTGATTATACTTACAAGTGCAGAAATTTATTCTGCTGTTGGGATGATATTTTTTTGCAACAAGGGTGGTTTTCTCTTCAGCTGCAAGCAATCTAACACTAGAATCTATGCTGCACAAAGACATCTAGAGAATCAAGGCACCCATTGAGAACTCAGCCAGGTGGACAGAAGAAGGCACATATCTTACCTACATACACATGTTTATCATCATAATAATGCTGGATTTTTGCTTTTAAGACAAATTTTATGTTAAGAAAAGAAGATTCACCTGCCTAGATGAAAGGAAAATGCCAAATATACTTCATGAAAGAAAAAAAAGTTTGTGCTGAGTTCCATCCACATTTCTCTGGAAAGTATTTCAAACCACACACTGAATATACACCAGCCACACAAGAAGGAACAATTAACAATTTCCTGATCAATGTTTAGAGATTGTCTGAAATTCATCTACAAAAGAAGAATGTACCACTCCCTTTTAGAATCCAAGTCTGTCTTGCAGCAAAGCCTTCAGATGTGAATCAGGGTGTATGCTTTTTCTCATTTCCTTTCACATGACATTGCTCTATTATTCTTGTCTTCAGAAGTCATTTATTGGCATAGTGTTGCATATTATTGCAGTGTGAAAGGCACATCAGTCTCAAAATTATTTTAGTATAAATACTCTTCTGCAGCAAATATTCTTGGTTGAAGAGAATGTCAGTGATTCAGACAAGGCATTGGGAACACATCAGTTGATACTTACTCCCACAACCTAGCATCCCATTTTCCTTGTTACAATTTGGAAGGAATTCTTCATTGCTAGGTTCACAAGTGGGAATCTGATTTCTTATCCCAGTTCATGTTCTCACTTTGATCTTATACAGCAGTTTCAGAGTGTACTTCTATAGCCTTTACTGAACTCTCCAGACTGATTTTATGATGATACATCTCCTTGTCCTATTTAATGTTTTTCTTGCTATAGACAGTTAAGTCAATGCAAAACAACTGAAAAAAACCCTCCACTCTGCATGAAGGAAACTGGTAATCTTAAATGAAACACCTATTTTTAAGACTAAGTTATGCTGATGGGAAATTGTCACCACAGGTGACAAGAAATTGTCACTACAGGTGACAAAGGTCCTATTTCTCCAACGGGATGCATTTCTTCATGCACATTTGAGGCTTTGGAAGGATCTTGAGTGGGAATGGTGGTGCTGTTGACTCACTGCCAGTTCCCTCTGGATGAGGCTTCTCACCTCCATCTCACAGGCTGTCAGATTTTTCCATCCCGACTGTGCTTGGCAGCTGCCAGAAAAGGTGAGGGCTCTCTGTGCCTCTGCAGGGTTTTATCTGGCCCTGGCTGCTGCAGCCCTGACAAGACAAAGAAGCAATCTCTATCCCTTTGCCTGGCCACACCCTTTTGAAAGAATTTGTTGTATGTTCCTATATAGCAGCAGATTATACAACCACTGGCATTGATGGTTGAATCATAGCAGCCTACACAAAACCAAGGGTGCCCGTCTCAGTGAAATTCCCAAGTCTTTCAGCTCCTAAGGATCTTCTATGCACTTGAAAACATGCATGGTTTCCTGCAGCTTTCCTCCCCACAGGTACTTTTGTCTCACATCACTTGGGCTGAGGAGGACTAGGAATTATGGCATACCACCAGAGGCATTGCAGCACTGCCAAGTGGGTTTAAGAAGAGCAAAATAAACGTTGTGCTTCAAGGTGTGGTGGCACTTGTGTGTATTTGCTCCTTAACATGCACTTTGCAAATCCAGAGGTCAAGTGAAGGATACATGTGCAGCCTAACAGGTCTGGCAGCCATGGGTGGCAGACCAGGTCACACTGTGTTTTAGAGGAGTGGTGGACACACCAGCAGACCCCTGAAGCTCAAGCAGCAAACGTGCAAAAGTGCTGGCCATAGTGATTCCATGTTCACACTCCAGCTTAAGCTTCCACTAATACTATCTTTCCATATAAATCGTTTTATCTGTATTCTGTATGTGGAGGATCACATATCGGTCTGTTTCTCCTCCTGCTGGCCATCAGCTAGAATACCGGTAATATTGAGATCCCACAGCACAGGATTAAAACAGTTTGAAAGAACAGAGATCTGGATGTTTGAAGTACAACTGAGAAGTACTGAAATATACCTCAAAGCAGATCGAACAACTTCTTCCTTTCGTGGAAGATTAAGGCAGAGACAAAATGACCCAGAACTAAGAAATTCCCTTTTTGAGCACTTTCTGAATACCTTTCTTAAAAGAACAGAATCATGATGATAAAATAATGATAAAATAATGAAAATAATGATAAATCATGTAAGTTTCTTCAGACAAAATGCTCTCGTGCTGTCAGGGAAATGAAAGACATTTTTCAGAGTAGCCTTTATTTTTGCAGAAAGGAAAGAGCTTATTGGTCACAGTAGTCAAAAGACCCCTGTTTTTTTTTTCCAGCTGAGTTGCATGTTCCTGCAGTGGTTTGACCCTGGCTAAATGCCAAGGACTCACACACACAGCCACACTCTTCCACTTCCCTCCCTGCAAATGGACAGAGGAGAGGAAAAAACAAAAACGTTTCACAAGTTTTGTGATAAGGACCATAAGAAACTCCTTATTAATTACTTCACAGGCAAACAGGCTCCAACTTGAAATATTAAAGATTTATTATTATCAAAAGCAGAGCTTAAGAGTGAGAAGTTTGATAGATCTTACAGACACATTTCCTCCCCACCCCTCCCTCTTTCAAAGATCTCCCTCCTTCCCCAGTAGTCCGGGAAGAGAGAAGTGGGGGGGTTATGGTCAGGTGTTGTTTCTGCCGCTGCTCACAGAGGGAGGAATCCTACCCTTGCTTCCCATGGGGTCTCCTCTACCAAAGACAGTCTATCACACAACTGCTTTGTGGGTCCATCCCACGGACAACAGCTCTTGAAATGCTATTGCCACATAGGTCACCTCTCCATAGGTTGCAGTCCTTCAGGCACTGGCTGCTCCAGCATAGGTTTCCACAGGCCACAGGTCCTCCCAGGAAATCCTGCTCCAGCGTGGGTCTCCATGAAGTCACAGTCTCCTTCCAGCATCCATCTGCTCCAGCGTGGGGTCCTCCAGTCCTCCACCGGCTGCAGATGAATCTGCTCCCTGTGGTCCCCTATGGGCTGCAGGGGAGACATCCCACTTAACCGTGGTCTGCACCACGGGTTGCAGGGGCCCCATTCCAGTGCTTAAGGCATCTCCTCCCCCTCCTCTTCCACTGACCTGGGTGTTAATCACAACTTCTCATTCTGCTCTTCTCTAGTGACCATGTTCGTCTGCTTGTATCTTTTTTTTTCCTTCTTCTTAAATCTGTTATCACAGAGGTGTTTCCATAACTCCTCATTGGCCTGGCCTTGGCCAGCAGCAGGTCCAGCCTGGACCTGACTGACATTGGCTCTGCTGGAGATGGAGAAACTTCCAGCAGCTTCTCAAAGAAGCCTCCCCACAGGCCCCCCCCAACAAAAACACAGACACTAAAAACCACCACAGTCCTTATGTGACCTTGCAACTCACTTGTAACTTCATTTCACATATTTGATGTTGGATAGTAAGTATCTTGGTGAAGCAAGACTGAAACTCTGCTCACAGAAACTGTTCTCAGCTTTTCGTTCAGATGGTGCCAGAAAAGTCTGAAGTTTCCTTTAATGACTTGCATGGCTTCAGAGATGAGGTGTAATGACAGGGGGATCCTCGTTTGTGCTGCACAAGGAGGAGTGTGTCAACCTCTTTTTTCATTGACATTTGTGAGGCTGCTTTGGGAGGAGTGTGGTCTTTCTGGATCTTTGGGGTGCCACAGAAATCTAGAGGTGGGAGAAGGTGTAAAAATTGCTTTTCAGAAGTGGGAGGTGAATGAAAGAACTCCCCGATCAACTGAAACTGAAAATTACTAGGTCCTTCACAGCCCAAGTTTCTTTTTCAGGCTCTTACCAACACACCTTTCTGTCTTTTCCTGGAGATAGATGAACATATCGCCTCTACGCCCTGTTTAGTTTCATTCCTCTGGACTGCATTTTAAGGGATGATGTCTTCTTGTCCATACCCACCTGTGAAAAACAATGTAATATTCTACTTCATCAACACAAAATTCTACCTCACCATACAAGCCTTCATTTTGCTCAGGTAAAAACACTCCAATTCCATGTGAAGGCAATGGAAAGTCATCCTCTCAACTCCTCCATTTCACCAGATGTTCTTATAGCTTCTAACCAAGGGCTGCGCATGGCTGTACTTATGCAATATAGCAGACATGATGGGATCCCAAAGATTCCCCAGAAAGTTTTTCCCAGTCTGAATCTAGACAGAATCTCCTGAAGCAATTCTGGCAATCTGTGGCATATGGATGAAAGACAATAAAATGGCAGATTGCAAGTGACACTTTGTTATGGTTTTGTTTTGAGGAAAACTTTTTCCACTTTTGTTTGCGGGGTGTGCCTGCCCAGGCAGCCTCAGCAGCCCTGAGGCTTCCTGTCTGCCACGGTGCCTCGGACTGGGGTGAGGTTTTGGTGGTCCACTCTTTTCCCCCCCCAACCCACCCCTGCCCGCTGTGGCCCCAGGGTGTCCCGGTTGTGGTGGGCTCCCAGCGCTGGGGGGGTATGGTTCTGGGCCTGGT
>WEIV01009476.1:6318-76415 GCA_013390005.1 Calyptomena viridis
AAGATGAATTTGGCTCAGCAAGAGTCCAACAAGTAGCAGAGCTGACAAAGGAGGACCAAGAGCCAGGAGCAGGAGAGTAGGAAGCAGGAGGAGCCTTTGGTGACAAGTCGTTAATTTGGCTCAGCTGTGTAGTTAAAGCATGATCTCAATGAAGTGAAAAATAGTTTGTATGTCATGTAAACATGTCATTCTTTAAGACTGTGCCATAAAAGCTGTAATTCCTAGTAGTCTCTTGTTGTGGCTACCCACAAAATATTGAGGTTAATCAAGATTGGGGATAAGATTCTTTCTATTTATTTGGTCTACAAATACAACAATCTTTCTGCATGGATTTTTTTTCTTTTTCAGAGGGAAGATGTCATTCATGCAGAAGTGGATGAAAGACTGTCCCTTCGAAAGCACCGCTTCATGCATTTTGCATCATTGGAATATGAAGGAGAATATTACATGACACCAAGAGATTTCTTGTTCTCAGTGATGTTTGATCAAGTTGAACGTAAGTTGTTTTTGTGAAAGAGAAGGAACTCACAGGTCCTCTTAAGAGATGTAATTTTCAAATTACTGGGTTAAGATTCTTTATCTTACTTAAATCAGCAGAGCCAATTTATAAATATTGCCCATATAGATTCTCACAGACCCCACTGCCCTTTACACAAGTGAAGTGAGGATGATGATTTAGAAATCTGCTGACTTGATGATGACATCTCTGCATAATTTACATGTCTGATCAGTATGTAGTTCCTCAATTACTTGCATGCCACAGAAAGTAGAAGAGTGTAATGTAATAGTGTTCATACCGTTCCTGGCTCTGTTATCTGTCTGTCTACTTCACCACTTCTGTGACCTTTTTTCTTAGAAGAGGCAGTGATGGGATTGAGTTGAATGAGAGTAATGAAGCAAGGAGTTCAGTTGTAGGTTTTCGGTTTGAATCTCCTGTAGTTTATACAAAACCTAGTTAAGAACAAGTCAAAATTTCATGCATATTTTAAAGAAGTACTCTTAAAAGCATGCTTTCTGAGGAGAAGATAGGAACAGCACACAAATAAAAAGTGCATAGGTTGTTATCTTTTATTTCTCGTAGTTTTCTGGCCTCATTAACTCTGCCCCATTCCTTAAGCTTCTTTTGTCTTTGTATCATCTTCTGTTATTTCCATATTACAGTAATTTTTTTAAACACTATATGGTGGTTTTTTCCTTAAAAAATTTGGTGTTTACAGTTTTTCTAAGATTTTTTTTTACCTTAAAAAGGTTACATTCTCCAAGTTCCAGAGAGGATTGTCACTTAGAGGACAAATACTGTGTTAGTACTTCTGCTGACGGCAAGAGGGAGAAATCTCAGCTTTAGTAATTGCTGCTATCTACACTTACCAACCAGGAGAGCAGGCTTTCTAGCAAAAGCCATTCACGGCCTGGGATGCTCTGCCTACCTACAAGCAAAGTTCATAGTGGCTTGGAGGCATTGAACAGGAAATACAGAAGGGAATTCAGGGTACTGTGGAAAAGCTTGAGAGACAGAAGGAGACCTGAATGCACTTTGATTCAAGCCTGTGAAAAACCTAGGGCAGAACAGAGTTTAGTGATCTGCAGGTGGTCAAAGAATAGGTCACAAGTATCTGTAATAGAAGTTTTCCTGTGTCTGCCAAAAATCTATAGGTGATAAGGACACATGGATTCACTGCTGACACACAGCTTCTAGTATTACACAAAGCTGAGTATAAATCTTTGAAAGCACTATATGACCTTGAAAGTCATGGAGATTTTCAAAATATTGTATTTTTTCCCCTTCAAATCTTAAATCATGAAGTTAAAAATCTAAAAGGGATTTTGTTTTGACTTTTCCAGCCTGAAAGACAGCGAATACAGAAATTTTTAGCTTTGGAGGTGTGGGTTTCAGACAGTTGTCTCTGAAAACAAGGTTAGAGAAATAAGTGTTTTCCAGTCTTAGCAGTTCATACATATTAATTTGTTACTCCAGCTATAATAGTACACAAGCAGATTTTTAATGAAGTGGTATGCGGTAATGGTTATTTGTAATGCAGCCAACTTAATTTCAGTTGCTAATATGAGTAGGAATTCACTAATATGAGTGGGAAACAGCACTAAATAGAAACAAATAAATAACGACAAGAAAAAAAGTCTTTGCACTAATGCATATTTAGCATTTCAAACTGAGGTCAGGCTTACAGCAGTAACAGCAAAGACAATTAATAGAAAAATGTTAATACTTGTATCTATTGCTCCTAAACATTTTTTTAAACATCATTGGTGTGAATTCTTTGGCCAGTGTCATAAGCACAATGGTAAGCAATTCTCTTGAAGTCATATTGCTTGTGATTTTAGGTTTTCATGTAGAAATAGAAACAGAAGTAGAACTTGATAGCAGAGAAATATGGCACTTGAAGTATTTTAAAGGCAATGGTTTGTTCATTGTGTTTCGAAGAGTTTCATATGACGATAATAATTAGACCTTTCTCAAGTGTCTCTCTTGGTATATTCAGAGTAGATAAGATAGTGAACTTCACAGCAAAGCAGCAAGTATTTTTGGAAACTTCCTGCTTATATAATAAAATTAATTCTTTCACCTCGAACAATGCCTTTGGAAAGAAAAGCAGTCATGTCACTACTTACATTAGAAAGCCCATCACTTACTGCTTACTTAGATGCAATTTTAACGTGATCCTGCATGCAGATGGTGAGTCTTATAATACTGAACTTCAAGTTGTAATGATTTGGTTATTCTTCACCTATTTTTTATTAATTGCTAATAAATAAAAAAAACTTTCAGAAAAATTTGAAGCACTCTGGCAGTAACCATTCATCTTCATAAATATTTGCTTGGAGTTTGCCAATCGGATGATAATAATAATAATATGGAAGGCTTAGGTCTGTCCTAAACTTTTGTTTCTGCAGTCTTTTTTACAGGCAATATGCAGAAATGTGGCCAGCCTCACAAGCAATTTTAGTTGTGTACACCAAGAAATATTGCTGAGGTTGATTAAAACATTCTGTTGCTCTGTTCCAATTTAGAGATAAACACTTCCAAAAATTAAAAGGCAAGTGAAAAGAGGGACGAACAGCAGTTATGGATTGAGAACAGAGGTCCTTGGTCAACAGCCTTGGGGTTTTTTGCTCATGGGTGGTTATCATTGGAGAATTACTTCGAAATCTGTTAGTTTTTAAACATAATTTAATTCAGTAGAAAATAAATGTGGTGTTGTGTAAACCAAGTGAGTTGTTGGTACTAAATCAAAAGTGCTGGCATTAGAAAATGCCAGCTATGTCCAGATTGTCAAGTGAATTCCTGTACACTATTGGGTGGAATTTATTACTGAAGCAAAAATCTTAGGTGTGCCCTTTGACAAGGTTGCAAAACATCCAATAAATTACGATTTATTATAGAACACTTTATCAGATAAGAAAACAGATGAACTGTACTGCAAATATATCAACTGTCATCCAAGCAAAATGATCTTGAACCCTGTTTGATAGACCTTAGTCCACTACCACTGGTCATTCGTTTCCTGGTGCATGGGTTTCTCTATTACTCATTTTCTTTGAGGTAGGCCAAAAGTTGTGAAATATTGGCATTCCTCGTGATTATATCACACCTTCAAAGTTATTTACTGACAGGGTGATAGTGAAGAAAAATATTTACAGTACTGCCATCTAAGGAGAATGAGCTGATAACAAATGCAGTTTCCTGACAGACTTATTTTGTTCTGCGTATTGACAAAGCAAAGAACTCTTTATAAAGGAATAAAGACACCATCCGAAAAAGAATTTGCCTGCTTTTAGAAGCAGTGTTTCACACTGAGGTATTTTGCAAGTATTTGCCTAATTCAATTGCTGTTAGTTAACTTATGGAAGGAAGCAGCCACCCCTTTATAAACAGTGGCAAACAGTAAGTGAGATATGGTGGTGTGGCACAGCATTTGTGCCAGTACAAAACACTTACAACAGCGTTTCGTACTAGTTAACACAGTGCATACTAATGCACCATTGGGATTTTTGGATTCATGGCTATATGCCATGAAATCTTGTGTTAAAACAATGCTACCACAGGGACGTGTGGCAAACCACTGCAAAACCAGCCAAGTTTTTCTGGGTAATCCGTGGGATGTTTATGTAAACTGTCATACCTGATACAGTGATAGTTTAGTGAAAAAATGCTCTCTGTTACTCTTCTTATTGTGGTGTAAAAATACAATGTCTAGTAATAAGAATAATATGAACTTGTGTTGCATCAGAAATTCTAGCGTTTTTAAGATAACAGGTATGGGAAGAATAAAACTCAGCTGACTTACACTGAATTTTCATTGCAATGCAGGAGTATTTTTGAGACCCTTCATGTAAAACTTGCATCTTAAACAATTGTGCATACTTAAGCTCAAATTCCAGATTAGACAGCTAATACTGTGTTAGAGCTTCTCTATGGAAATACTGTCTCTGATGTGATGTTGTTGTGGAACATATAAGAAAATCTGTATTAATTTTTAAAAATGAATACAAGTACATTTTCCTTCAGAAGATGAAGATTTTGCAGTACCTTGGAACTGAACCGTGTTTATGTTCGTTTTTCTGGAAATTATTTGATTCCTCTTCCAAGTAGAAGACAAACATTCAGGTTAACTTTTCTGATAACAATTGATACCTGATAAAGATCTTGATCCTTCTGTATATACTCAGTCCAGATTTAGTGTATCACAGCATCTTCACTCATTAGCTCCAGTAAAACAGATTTTCCTGTGTTCTACAGCATCAGAGTACCAGAGCCAGTATTTGCATGACAGAGTCCTAGCTGTCAGTGAGTATCAGTGTGTTGTAATTTTGCTGGCAGAAGTTGTTCAAGTTGATTAAGCTTTTTGTGAAAACATGGTTGGTGGAAAGTTGTGGTGTGTTTGCTTGGTGTGATGTGTGGCTTCATGTAATCACAGCATCAGCATGGTCATGACTGTGAGTGAATCTCAGGAAAGGATACATTGTAAGGCTGCAGTGGCTAGAAAATGGAGTTCTCCATTGTCCTTAGTTGAGGACAATGCTGGTGCAGTTGGTGGTGTTTGGAGAGCCAAGAGGGACCAGTCAGTAGATGAGCATTTCAGAACAAGCTGAGTCAGTCTTTCTGTTTCTGGATCTTGAGGTTTTTTGCCTCTAGTGGGAGTTCAGGTGCCTATATTTCAGTGTCTTCATTTTGACCTGAATTTCATATGCGATACTTAATCAGACTGATGTGAGCTATGTATCAGTATCAGATCTAAAACCTGGGATTCAGAATCAGAGAATAAGACTTAAGCTTGTCTAAGTAGTGAAGCTTCATATGGGAAGCAAGGATTGAAATGTTATACAGGGAATCATCGATACAGCTGGGAACAGAATTCAATCCTTTCAAATATCTAATGTGTTAACAAATAAATTGTTTTCTCTCTATTTCTCCATTTAGAGTTTTTTTTAGTAGAGATGTGTTGTTGCATAAATCATCCAAACACAGTAGAGAACTCTGCAAGCTGGGGTATACAGGGCATACCCCTTGTGTAGCCATATCTTACAGGCCACATTTCTCCTGAGCATGAGCAGAAGTGTTGCCCTGACTGGCTGTGACCTNTTGCACAGTGCTAGATGGAAGGTAAAGCAAAGTTAAGCCAAAAAAGCAATGTAATGGTTTAAGGTCATTATATGAATTTTTTATGAATTTTAGAAAATGCAACGAAATCAGCCATTTCTAGCCGAAATTTCTTAGTCATCATTGTTTACTCATTTCTTAAAGTCGGGTTATGAGTGAAGGAAAATAATGTGTTAAGGGCACACAAGCAATGATAAAGATTGATTGATGAAAATTTCTGCCTTGTAATCATTCATCTTCGTGGATGAATTTTTCATCTTCAGCTATCCTTCTTCAAATTAAAATATTTTATACATTTGGCCTTTCACTTTCCCTCAAATATCCAAATACAACATTAAAATTGATGTTCTGGGTAAAATATTGTATCTCAGCCAATTGTTGGTAAATAGGTAAGCTAAATAAGATTTTTTTTGTTTCTTCTTTTGTCCTCGACAATAATATCTTAACACATATAACTTAGTTACATAGGCTGTGTGATGATGATCTTCATGGGATTAGTTTACCTAAAAAATAATTCGATGGTAAATAGTTTTTTATCTAGAAAAATGGCAGAAATTCTTATAAATTGTTAAAGTGTATTTATGTCTGGACTTTGTTGTGAAATCCAGATAAGCACTAATTCATTTTCATAGTGGTTGCATCGTGGAGTACTATGTGAGGAGAAATGAAGTCTTCGTCCCTGCAACACTCAAATCTGCTTGTTGGCCAGGCTGCTTTTTGATGTGTGGTTAATACATGGCCACTGCACCAACTTATTTGTTTGCTCCCATTTCTCAGAAAAATTTGTTAGGTTGAGAAAAATAGCAGCCCAAAAATAGCTGCAAGAGGAACTGGCCTGAGAGCAGAGGTGTTAGGCGAGAGCTGCCTTCAGCGCTGAGCCCCTGCAGCTGGTCAGATGGGAGAGCAGGAGGAAGGACTGAGCAGTGGTGTTCAGTGGAAAGGGAACCATGGAGCAAAGTCACTTAAGAAGAAGCATGTTTTAGCATATCATTGCACAGGGAATTATTTTTTCTCCAGTTCCATTTTCATGCCTTCAGCTGTGTTGCAAGACAGTGCTGAAGGTACCTGAGATACAACCCTTTTACAGTCAAATAGGAAAATACATTTTTGATCCTTAAAATTATACTGACATTGTATTAATTACATTTGTATTTTTGTGGTTATGTCTATGTGAGACAATAGTAAGGTTGTAATAAGCTCATGGCTTTGTTGTGATTGATTCCTGTTTTTCCCTTTATAGCATTGCTGACTGGCCAAAGAGTGATGCAGAATCAAGAGTTTTTATCTCAATTGACTGCAGGGCTTACTGATTAGGTAAAAACTTTGGCAAGTTTTGAAAATACATTGCTAGCTATTTAGCCTTCTAAAAAACAGTTGTCGATGAGAAGATATATTACAGCTTCTCAATGAATGAAAGCAATTTTAAAAGCTCAGCACAAAAATAGTAATGATAGTAAAACTGATCAGGCTTCAGCAGAGTTGAGAGCAAGAGGCAAGTGGTCTCAATGCACATCTTGAAGGATTTAGTTATTTGAAGTGTGAAAGTTATTGGTTGTTTAATGACATCTGAATGGAAAACAGATTCCTTGAAACAAATGAAAATATATTGTGGGCATACAGAATATTTGTCGTGCAAGTAATGGAAAGATCTGGTTATTAATAACAGGAGTCTGCTTGTTGTATAAACATTGTCTGCCTGAGAATTTCAGAAGTCTTGCAACAGTTTCTGCTTTAGTCAAGTATTCCAGTTTTGTGACATGCAACTTTGATATTTAATAGTCACTTTTAGATATTTTTAGAAGTCACTTGTTTCATACATATGGGCAAATTTCAAGACCTCATACAATTGTTCTTGGTCTCTGAATGTCTTTCCTATTTGTAAAGTTTTTTTTTATTTTTGTAGAACACCACATACTGTTTCAACTACTTTTATAATATACTGTCAACATACCACAGCGAGTATCTCTGGGATTTGTTGCTGCAGGTTCTGAGTAATTTTTGACAGATTACTTCAGTATTTTTTTTTTTAATAAATTCTGTGGAACTTAATCAGTTCTGAAACATCCTGCTTAGCTGACAATTAAGTCTTAGCAGATTGCAGCATGAAAATCAGGCTCGGTGAATGTTCACTCTTAAGTGTATTTTAATTTCTTGCAACATATGTCCTTAACACAGAAAGGTATTGGTTTGTACCTAAGAAGTACAATCTGTTTTTAAAATTCCTTGGGTTGTATTCAGGTATTTAAGAACTGATGAGGATCTGGCAAACCCTTGGTGGATGATAGCAGGCACCAGAGTGCAGGCCAGGTTCCTGCCAAAATCTAGAATGTATTCTAGCCTCGCATATCCCGTTGTTTGTAACTCTTTTGGTACTGATGGTTCTGTGTTTTTCCTTAGGCCAATGCTGAATTTTTATTATATTAGTCATATGATTTATCCTTTTTTGAGTAATCTTGATATAGGCTACTATTTTCCCCCCCTGCTAGTTCTCATAAGAAACATTACGAGTTTTTTAAAAATGTCTAAGGTAGAACCATGGAGTATCAATCACTTTCCTTCTAGGCAATAGCAGCAGGCAAGGTGTGCAGCCTGCGCTGGTAGGTGAGAGGAGCTGTCCTTACTTGCCAAACAGCTGGGGTCTCCAGGGGCACCATTGAGAAGTTCCATTGCTCCCTGTTTGGAAAACACTGGCATTGATTCCCTAAGGGAGAAACTAGCCAGGTTATGCTCTGTTTTTCACTCCCCAGCCTTGCACCTGCAGTGGGTAATAGCACAGATTATGCTCGGTAGCCTTTCTCATTTGCTGTGAAACAAAAGCAAGTACTGAGTTCAAAGACTTTTTTCCATGTGTAAAACACACAGGTTCCTCTTGTTAGAGCCACCTGCTTATAGGGCAATGCCCTCTCTGGGGACTACAAGCTTCCTTACTGCAGAGGAGAATACAGACCAGAGCCAACTCTTAGAAATCAAATCAATCTTCCAATGTTGTCTGGTCCATCAGAGAGCTCAGGTCCTCACACCACCATTCATAGTGCTGGCAAGCACCTGGTCATTCTGCTGACTATGTCTTTTATTAGATAACTTTCCTCTCAGACCTGGAAAAGGCTGTAAGGATTTTTCAGACATAGCTAATGGAAGATTCAACATTTTCCAACAAATCCTGCCTTGGTTCTTGCCAGACAAAAAGTAGTTCAACATTGCTCCTGGATCCAAATGCTTACTACCTAACCATTCTTGGTTTTTCTAGCTGCTTTTTTCAGCTGATGAGAATACATAAAATGCTAGTGTCCAAGGAATGCATTCACCAAGAGCTGCAATCTTAACCTGGCTTAATAAAAATTTAAAAATGGGCTTCTTGCATAGAATTTAAATAGAACACATGGCCAAGACATCTACCTTTTGCTGTTGTTCAGTCTATTTCAATGTCTTTCAAAGAAGCAGATGTTTGAAGTCTTCAGAATGATACAGCTAATTTTCCTAGGTGACAGCCTTCTTTTCAAGTCTTGAGTGTGTGTCCTTTATGGCACTACCTCTAATCCTACCGGCACTATGAAGACTGAAATCTTGCTGCTGCATTCGTATTGGCAAGTGCTTAGTAAGTTACATATCCCACCAGAGAAACTGCCATTTCCAGAAAACAGAGGACTTCTCTCTATTTTTGTTCTTCTCCAAATGTTTTTTTTGTTTTGTTTTTATTTCTCCTGGGAAGGGGTTCACATGTGTGTCACCCACAACTTGATGATAGCAATTATTTCTTCTGTGTGGATTTGCTGGTGATAGAGAATGTGAGAGCTTACTTCTGTTTCACTGTTGGTTTCTTGGGAGAAAATATAAAACCTAATGCTCAAAAATTTCATCTGCTTTTCTTGCTTTCTTTTGGCTTAAGAGAAATATTTTTTGTGATGTGTATGGTGGTAAAGGCAGTCTCTGCTGCTGAAAAAGTAAGAGGGCCTCTTAAACCAATATGGTCATTTTAAAAGTACAGTGGGCAACATAAATGACTCTACACTTTCACTCGAAGAAAGCTGTCTATTGTTTGCTTTTCATTTGTACCAACTTTGAGAATTGTAAAAAGGCTACTTAAAATTTGATTCACGTTTCATTTCAATTTCTTTCCTCTGCAGCTAAAATAAGTGCATGTTTCAAGAGGACAGTTGCTATTCTTTATGTCCAGTATTGCTGTAAGGAGGAAAAAGGATATCTACTTAGTCATGGCACTGTAAGAACACTCATATTTATTGCCACAGCTCACCTAAAATATCTTGTAATGTATTTTTATGGATTTTTATTCTTCATTGGGGAGATACTTCATGGCTTAGCATTTGTCTTTAGCATTTCACAGCTGTGTCAAAATTTATCATATATATTCTAAACATCAACTCCTATTTTAGCAGTTTACAAACCTAAAATATAGACCTCTTATACCTTTTTTCATACTCAATTTAAAATCATTTGCTTATATTGGAAAACAGTGACACAACACCTCTGTTGCTTAAAAACTCTTCTGACAGCAAACCTAAAATTAGTCAGTCTCTGTTTAAACCCTCTTGCTCTTGTGGTAACATTTCCCATTACCTAAAATAGTGGGTTTTTTTATTTTGGAGCCTTAGCCCTGTGATACATTGTAGATAATTAAATTACCACTCAGCACTGGTCTTGTTAAGTTAAGCAAATCTGAGTTAATTGTTATCTCTTCTGGCTGGGTGAGGCCATCCCTTCCAGGCCTCTGTGTAGGTGTTTTTATTCCATGCTTTTCTGAGTCTGATTTCTCTTTGTAAAGCCAGCATCATTCCCTGGCTCACAGCACAATCCACTACCAATCACTCTGAGTAAAGGATGGAACAAGGATTCTTCTTTAATTAATCCTGTTGCTGAAACATCTGAATGTCAAACTGCAGCTTCAGTCAAGGAGAAAAATGGCACAAAGCAATTCTCACTAGAGCAAAATGCTGAAATGCGTGTAGCCTGTGCTCCAGTCGCAGTCACTATGTGCAGAACAGCTTCCAGCACCATAGGTGCTTTGTTCCTCTTTTGTACCTCCTTGTATCTGCCAGGCTGAGAGTACTGTGGCAGCACAAATTGTTTTATGTGTTCTTAGGTGAGGAAATTTTTTACATAATCATAGTATTGTGATTAAAACAGGAAAAGAGAGCTCTGGCAAAGAATGTCCTTCTAAAAGGTTACGTACAGCCAAGGACTGGATGCCCCCAGGTAATGTACACCCTTGCATGGGAACAAGAAAAATTGTTCATTTTTTCGGTCCAGTATTGCTCTTGGAGGAGTAGTTAATTTTGTCAGAGAAGCTGAGGATGACAGAAAGTAGGCAATGCAAGGATAGTTGGAGGCAGTGGACAAAGAAGCACTGTGGACACAGTGGACACTGAAGGCTGCTACAAGTTAAATAAGACAGTGGGGATTTTGATGTAAATTTTATTTCTTGTATTTGGATTTGGCTTCTTCATTATATTTACTGAATAAATATTTCTGCTCTATTTCTGTCATGACCTGTTACATGACCTCTGGTGCTTAAAAAGATCAGAATTCTTCAGAAAACCTGAACGTAAAATAAAAGCCAGGGTAAAGCCAAATGTCTTTCTTGGGTTTGCTTCATCAGATTATTTGAATTCAGGGGAGAAAGATTTTTTCCTGAGGAAATAAGACAATTCTAGAAAAGAATAACTTAATTTTTTGAAAGAAACTCTTGATCTTTGTCTATATTTTTTTTCTTTCTACCAGATTTTTTTCTTTATTATGTGAAGTCAAAGGGTCAAGTGATGGCTTATCTTTTCTTCTCTCCTCTTATTCAGTCTTCAACTTTATAGAGAGGTTGGTGCACAACAGTTTCTTCTCTACTACTGTGGAAGGCTGATGGACATCCTGACAGTAATTTATTTTTAAACATAGTATTAGCAGCATTATTTTTTTTCTAAATTACAAATTAACCAAACCGTTTTGGCCACTGCAATAAGGCAAGGTTAACATCGATTTTAAAGCTGTTCTATGATTTCTCTTTACTTTAATTCTTTCCAGTCTTAAGAGAGTTCTCGGACTTCATGACCCTGCTCATCTTCCCATTACCACCTTATGTAATGAATAAAGACAGTGTTTCAAATTAGTTTCATGTAAATGTCTTCATTCTGCTATTCTGAGAAACTAACCAAAACTAGATCTCTTCATTAAGTTTTTTTGTGGCAAAAATAGGTTAAACCTTTCTTAGCTTAAGAAACAGGAGCATTCTGTTATCATTTACATGCCCTTGGAGCCCCTGCTGTAGGAAAACTTCCCAAACATCTGTTAATTGCTAGGTGGCAGATGTTAATGATGCATAAACAAGTCAGACTCAGCAGGGGCTGTTACTGGTTTGTTCAGAGCTTCTGTATGTGCTAATAACAGAATGAGATAATCTTAGAAGTGGAAAGAAACTCCTGGCTAATTTAAAGATAAAAATGAGAGTGATGTAGACCATCAACTGAAGGAAAGCAAGTCAGCCACTGAAAGGCACTCTGATTAAAAGAGAAGGAAGAAGGAATGAAAAACTAGAAGTTGCAATAATGCTCGAACCTGGAGAGTTACAGAAATAATGAAGTACAGCTGTACTAGATCAGTAAATGCCCAAAGCAGTAAAGAGAGACTTCTGTAGGAAAATTCCCAAACACGGTTATTAAAATGTCCTTATCTTCTCACAATGGCAATTGGAAAAAGCAATGTCATCACTGGGGTGCCATTTGCATTAAAATGGCCTTCCTAAAATTTTCATGTAAGGTTGCATTTCACAGCCTTATAAAGGGAAAAGGTTCCTTCCGGAAATTCTGACATGACAGTACTAGCTTAATTTAACTCTGAATAGCAGTTGCCTTTATCACTAGTCATCCTTGTAATCTCCAGAAATCTTAAATATCTGAAGTTAAGTGCTACAATACTGCACCTATGCCAAAAGTCTCTTGCCTTAAAATAGCACTTTTATTATTTTCTTTTTTTTTTCTTTACTTACATATGCTGATTCACTATCACTAATGGGAATTAGTTTCAGTTATTAAGATTCTGCTGAAAAAGAAAGTGATGCATTAGGTTCTCCTCGACTAGACATTCAGTAACTCAGTTCATACTTTTAATAAAACTAATTGCAGAATGAGTATTTTTCCTTTGGCGAGTGCTTATTAACCCTTTTTGTTCAATGAATGATGTCAGCAGAGTTTGAGATGGTGAAGAATGGATGGATAATACCATCAATTGCAATAATACAAGGTTTTGGAGTAAAACACTAGACCAATAGCAAGTGGATCCAAAACAGCCTTTCTTTTATTTGTAATTGTCATATGTTTTAGGAGTTCCACTTACCCACATTCAACACAGATGGTAAATAATTTACTAAAGCACTTCCAAGTTTCTAGTTAAGAGAATTTCATCTCCTTTTTGTCCTCTAATAAAAATGTATTTTTTGTTTCTTCAAGAAAAGTCTGCAGCAAAGCAGAGGTGAATGGGAGCTAGAGCTGTAACTAGCCCAGTCACCCACTGCAGTAATTGAACACCATCTAATGGGTGTTAACTTAATCCTTTCGTTCCTAAGCAGAATTTATATTGGTTATAATTTACAAAGTAATTGTTCTTTAAACTCAAAAGCAATGCCCTCAGACAAGTAGTCTTGTTTATAAATGGGTCTTAGGTTGTGGAAGAGAAGCATAATAAGGTTTTGAGTTTTTTGCTGTTATCATGCTCTGAACAGCAAGACAAAATGTCCCTGGCCTTGATCTTAAACACACAACTCTCATTAATGAAATTATCAACTTAGAATTATTTTCTTTCAGTAAAATGCTCCAATTCACTGTTAAATCCAGTACTTAGTGCTCTCATGTCTTGACAAATAAGGCAAAAATCCTGTCTTATCTTTCATAGGTCATCAGTGAGAATTGAAGTCGGGAGACAGCCTTCAACTGCATAAGAATGTTGTTCACTTTGATATAAGCAAGGGAGGAAAACCCTGAAGCTCCAAATGAAACCTACCAACTATTGCATGTATTTGGTGTTAGTGTGTGTTACAAAAGCAGATAAACTGATATTTTCTTAATGGAAAGATTGGTAAGGTGACTGTATTAAATTAGAGAGATGTCTTTAATTTGTAACACTTCTAGAAACAAATGTCTGCAAGCATATTCGAAATCAAATCTTGGGCAACCTACCCTGACTAACCTTGCTTAAAGCTTTTTCCTGTTGTCATCATGAGAAGATAAAGACATTCTAATTACCACGATAACCTCCAGAGCTGTCTTCCAGCTTTCAGTTATTCTGTGAATGAGGTAATTTCCCTTAACCATGGGGGAGCTCCACTTCTTGAGTCTTCCCACAAACTTCTCTGAAACTCTTGAGACCATCTTTCAGAATAACCAAAAAGGTGCTGTTTGTACTGTATTCCTTAGAATGTTTCCACTGGAAAGGAAATAAGAGCAATAAGGTGTTGGAAAGGTGTGTTTACTCTATGGAGGATGTAGGGCAGTCGAGAAGGACTCAAATTCTAGACATTTGATGGAAGGACAAGGCACTAGGAGAATGAAACATGATTATCACCATCATTAGAACAGTGCAGCAATAGAAATCGGGCATCCTGCTGTTGAGATTTCCAGATTTCACAATAGCAATACAGAAGGACATCAGCCACTTTTCTGTCTTTTTGGGGTTTTTTTCTACCAAAGGTCTGACGAGGGATTGCTGGGATATGATGAATGAAAGTTTCCTAAACTGATATTTCTGGCAAAATTCCATTGTCCATTTTCCAATCAGATGTCACCTCTTTGAACACTTTTTGCAATATTTCTAAGACCTTTCACTGTATGTTGCTGTAGTGGAAGTAAATTAATCCTTTTAAAAAACCCACAAAACATAACAAAAAAGAAAGCATTAATGATGGTGTAAATAATTTTGATACGTGATAGGGTGAAACAGGGAAAAAAGTGAGCTACTACATAAACTGGATCTAAGTAGCTATTTATATTTACAGTACTCTTGAGAACCCACTCAATTTATGTGAAATGTCAGTGCTCCTGGTTACTTATACATTGCAGTAATATAAATTGCCTAGATGTACTAATATGTCAGCTATTTACTGCTTGGACACAACTTCTATAAATGCCCTGTATCTGAAGAGAATTACAGTGATGGCACTTCATTTTTTCATGCTGATACCATTAATAAATTTTTTTTTCACAAGACATTTCCAGTTTTAATTTTTAAATTATATCAAAATATTAGATTTGGATTTTTTTTCTGTTCCACTGGGAATAAGCAGTATCAACAATATCCTGAAGTCTGTTCTTGGATGAGTAAGTTTAAGAAGAAGCAAATTACTTTGTGAACAAAGCAATTGAATTAATGTCTAAGGTGGCCTGCTTAGTGGATGAGAGGAAGACTGTGGATGTTGTCTACCTAGACTTTGGGTCACAACAACCCCAGGCAGTGCTACAGGTTGGGGGAAGAGTGGGTGGAAATTTGCCTCATGGAAAAGGCTGGGCCTGTTAGTCGGCAGCAGCTGAACATGAGCCAGCACTGTGCCCAGATGGCCAAGAAGGCCAATGGCAGCCTGGCCTGTATCAGCCAGATGGTGTGGCCAGCAGGATTAGGAAAGTGATTGTCCCTCTGTATTCAGCACTGACAAGACTGCATCTCAAATCCTGTGTTCAGTTTTGGGCCCCTCACTGCAGGAAAGACATTGAGATGCTGGAGTGTGTCCAGAGAAGGGCAACAGAGCTGAGGAAGGGTCTGGAGCACAAGTCTCATAAGGAGCAGCTGAGGGACCTAGGGTTGTTTAGCCTGGAGAAAAGGAGGCTCAGGGGGGACCTTATAACTCTCTACAGCTACCAAAAGGGGTTGTAGTGTGGTGGAGGTTGGTCATTTCTCCTATATAATAAGTGACAGGACAAGAGGAAAATGGCCTCAAGTTGCACTAGGAGAGATTTAGATTGGATATTAGGTAGAAAGTCTTCACTGAAAGGGTGGTTAGGCATTGGAATAGGCTGCACAAGGAAGTGGTGAAATCACCGTCCCTGGAAGCATTCAAGACACGTGGATGTGGCACTTGTGCATATGGTTTAGTGGTGGGCTGGGCAATGCTGTATTAATGGTTTGATGCAATGATCTTAGACGTCTTTTCCAACCTCAGTGATTGTATTGTCTTTTGAACCCAAATCATGGAATCATAAAATCATTTAGGTTAGAAAAGATGTTTAAAATCATTGAGTCCAACCATTAACCTAAAAATGCCAAGTCCACCACTAAACCATGTTCCTAAGCAACACATCCACATGTCTTTTAAAAACCTCCAAGAATGGTGACTCCTCACTTTCCTGGACAGCTTGTTCCAATGGTTGACAACGTATTTTTCCTAGTATGTAATCCAAACCTCCCTGGGTGTAACTTGAGGCCATTTTCCAAATTACAGTTTAGTATTAACACTATCTTTTGAATGTGTGAACATGTATTTGTGTGCACATAAACTGATGAGATAATGCAAGAGCAAAAGCCTGTTGGGAGCAGTAGGACAAGGTGATTGACCCATGTGATTATTTCTGGTGTTATCTGTAATTCTTGCATGCTGAAGTGTTCATTACATATCAAAGAGTAATAAACCATACAGTTACTTCATATAATTTGACACAGTTTGAAATGATTTGCAGTTCCTGCTTAGGGGATAAATTCTGTCCCCTTTAAACGGTGACAGCATCAAAGCAAAAAGGTGAAAATGGTAGTCCTCTCTGACACATGGCCTCTTTTTCCTTTTCCAGGGTCAGTATGGTAGCTTTATGCTAGTGGTAAAGCATACAAAGGATGAATTCTTCACCTGGCACCTCAGTTATGTTTGCCAGAAAGAGAACCCAATTTGTAATAAGCAATTTTTGATATTCTTTGCTTAGTTTGTAACTGCTTTGGGGGATTTTTTTTGCCTTTTGTAAAATGCGTGTGAAAAGTGTTCATTTCTCATGAGAGGGAAGATCTTCAGAATACAAATTATAAAAGAAGTAACTGAATGAGACAATAGAATAGTCATTACAGTGGTGGTTTTATATTGAGCACATACGCTTAAATCAAGTTTTACACAAAGTGAGGTAAAAATCAGTTTGTCTCTGTTAAGATGTTGACCTTTTCTTGCTTCATTTTGATTGTGGGATTATTGATTTACACACATTTTCGTTCTGAATCCAAATTAATCTTTGCTTACAGTTAGGATGCAATTTTCTCAAGTTGTGTATGCAGTCAGATTTTTAATTGTGTCATTTCATTGTTGTTGTTCTTATCCTACTTTATTTGTTTATCTACACTTATCTTCTCTAACCATAAAGTAGATTACAGAACCCTTAGGCCAGGGATCATGACTTCTAACACTGCCTGGTAGAGGAACAGAATTAAACTTCTAGTACTATGAGGCTATCGTAATAGTTTATCTTCATCTGTTAGTACCTCAACCTAGCACATGCTGCTACACTGTAGTATTTAAAAAAACTGGTCTTTGTTAGCAATAGGAGATGATGACTTAAAGCAGAGGGATGCTGCAGAAATCATTGCTCCTTTATTTCGGAGTAGGATCAAAGTTCATTAATTCAGTCTGGCCTTTGCTAGATGAGACTGACTACCACCTCAAACCTAGTAATAGGAATTTTTCTTAAGTTGAGTCTCTGCCTGCCTGCCCTTTGTGGGAAGGTCCATAGTTTTGTGCAGATTCAGGAAATACCATCTATCCTGAAAGTCTGAACTGCATAATGTTCTCTGTAAATTGGGAGGAATTGTTCTCCACCCTTCAGGTCTCAGAAACATGTATTATGAATAAATTTCCTTCCAGGTAATTTTAATTGTCCTTTATAAGAACCTTATTGCTCCAATTATACAGCCACTCTGCCTCTTAAACTGTAGCAAACTTTGCCCTTGTATCTGATTAACTTCTTATTAAAACAGAATCCAAGGTAGATAGGAGGTTGGAAGAAACAGATTACAAATATAACGAATACAGAAAGCAGTCATGGTGTGAGTTATCTGGTTGAATGCAGAAGCACTCACCTACTCAATTTAGATACATAAAAGACAAATGTCAGGTCAGAGCATTTCTTTAAAGATAATGGAAGGAAACAGGTAAGTCCAAGGCCTGAATTGGACATCTGCCTCAAGCTGGAATAAATTGTTCTTTCGCTCTGTCATTTTCTCCCCCTTGGGTATAAAGGGTGCCTGGGGTCATTAGTCAGGGTGAGGTTTGTAGACAGAGATCTTTTATTAGACCAGCTGCTCTAAGTTAGAAAAATTAAACAAGCTTTTGGGCATATGAGCTCGTCCTCAGATCTGAAATAGGAGCGGCAGATTTCAAAGTTAATTATAAATCCTTTTCTGCGTGTGTCCTTATAGCATCATAGTTACAGCAAAGCACTATAGAGATCACTAAGTCAGATTTAGGCATCTAATTTTTAGACATCTAAATGAAGCCAGAGGAGCTGAGGAAGCACGAGGTGCTTATTTGGGAGTTTGAGGACTTGCATTTCACATGACACATTTTTTCCTCAGGATGCTCCCTCCAGTCATGAGCTCTGAACCAACCCAGAGGACTGGCAGCCTCTCCTGCTGGGGAGATGCTCATCTGTGATTGTGCTCTGTGCTTGGCTTCTTGCTGCCTGTGTGTTACACGTGAAGTCTTAACTCACATCACATGCTCCTTTTGCAGCCAAAGGCTGCCATTACACACCTGTTAGACATTTCTGGTCATTTGGAAGAAATAACTTTCTGTATGCTGTATATCACTACAGTACAAGTCTTGTGGTAAGGTCGAAAGTTTGAACATATTCTCAGCTTTTCCTTATCTGCAGTTTGGATATATTATTAGAAAGAGACCGGATCTGGGAGTGTGTCATTTTCCCTTCATAATACCTAAGGAGAGGTTGTTCCCCTGCTCACCCTGCCATCCCCACAGACTCCTGCTAGAGTTCCAATGAGGACTGAGCTGCTGGCAAACTCTGTAGTGGGAACCCAGCATCTGCTTTTATCCTGATGCCTTTATTTTGGAACTTGCACTGCTGGTGACTCGGTGCCACGGTCTCTTTAACACGTTTTGAAAACTTGCTTATCTTAATTTTTTAGTCTGTTTCAGTTTCCTAAAAGACTGTGTCATCCTTTGATGTTTTCTCCCTGCATCAGCATCCCACCCTTTTTACCCCAGGCTGCCTGACTCACTGAGAAAACTCTGTTATTGACTTGCTCTGATGCAACTGCTCTTCTGAAATGGAGATTTGCCAGCCCTGGCCTCGGCCCAGCACTGTGTATTTCTTATTTTCTCAGAGGAACGATTGCTTTAAATAAAGAAGGACAGATGCAAAGCTTTTTTTGTAAAACATAGCAGAAGCTTTTATTACTCTAAATTGCCTTTTCCGCTGGGCGTACTTGAATTTTAATTCAGGTGGTTCAATTCACTAATTCATGTGATTGAATTGACTTTTATCAGTTATCTTTCAATGGAGCAATGCACTAGTTCAGTAAAAGCTTTCTAGCTGAAGTGGATTCGTAATTCATTTAAATTGCATGCTCATTTATTATTCAGATACTGGTTTGCCAGGACCTATCATAGCAATCTGACCATTTGGTTAGTCATGCTTTCAAAAAGCCTTAATTTTTCTTGCTGTTCTTGATTTATCTGTGGTATCACCGCTATTTCAAAAGGAGGCCATAAAGAACTAATTTCTAGCTTGAATTTTTGCCCTCTATTGGCTTCATTAGCAGTAAGTACTTTATAAATGCATTGAAGAGCTTTAAAGAATGAGAGCAAATATAAGGTGGGTAAAAAAGGGACACTTTGTTAATATAAGGTACTTGTCCAGTATCATTAAAATTATCTGAGAGAGAGCTGAGAATGAAACACAAGCTATTGAATTTCAATGATCTTGTATTTCAGGCTAATTTGAACAAAAATTTTAACAGCATTTCCCCAAGGAAATCTATATACACAATTCTTACCTAACCCAGCTTAACTGGTGCAGGATTCTCAGAGTTCAGGTTGCATGAAAGCTGGCAGCCAGTTAAAACGAAATACAAATTCTTGTTCCCATGGCAGGCAAGGCTGCAGGGTGGGCTTTGCTGTAAAGGCCAGAGCGTGAGCTGCACATAGTAGGTTTGGTTTTTGAAATGCCCTGATCCTCAGATTACGACTGTGCTGAAATCTCATCCAGCTTAAAAGGTTCATTTCACTCGTCATTTTGCAGAATGAGAGTTTTTTTGAATTGTGAATATAGTTAATGCTATTCTCATCTTAATTTTTCATTGGAAACCAAATGGTTTTATAGTACCCCAGTATGACCTTGAACTTTCTGAGGTTCAGTAAAGATAGCAATCTAAAATTAAAAAGCTGAGAAGTGTTTATTTGTTTGTCATTGTGTCTGTTTGAAATGAAGCTAAGAAGAGATCCTGGTCAAACCATTTCAGTGGCTTTGCTGATAAAAGGGATAGCAGTTTGTTGTCCTCCTAGATAAAGATACCTATTTTATATTGTTCTCATTTAAAGTTAAAGCTATGGAGAAAGATTGATTCAAATTTTAATTTCCTTATTATAAAAATAAAGCAGTCTTGCAGACATGTAAAATTACATTTTCTTGCAGGTGGTAGTAACTGCTTTTGCTTTGGCATTTGATTGTTATTGTTGCAATTGTTGGTCTTAGTGATTGTGTTCATTCTTTGAATCGAAATACCTTTTGTCAGATATAAGCCTTTCCTTAGATGCACAGGTGTAAATGGGTGTTACTGAGTGCAAGTGGGTACTTGTTTAATTCAGCCCTTTCCTAACATTAATCCTAACATTGATGTCAGGTCCATTCTACATCTTAGTGTAAAAAAATGGTAGATCATGGAAACACTTCTATTGTAAGAAACGTATGTGACAAAATATCCAGGTTTGCCAAGGGCAAATTAAGGCTGACGGATATGGTGGTGTTTTGTTAATTGCAGTTGTCAACTAACTTTCTTGGCTAACAGCACAGAATTTCTGTGCTTCTAAGCAGACTTGGTATTCATTCAACTTAAAAAGCTAAAATATCTTTTTGTTTGTGAAAGGTGTGTCTGTAGCTCATTTTTTCATGGGTACGCTATAGGTGGTGAAACTTAGATGATGGCATCTGCAAAATATGTAAAGATCCTTGAAAATACTCGCTGTCCTTTAAGCCAGAATTCCATCTTAGTTGTGGCAGGTCTGGGGGCGGGTGGAGAGGGAGGGGGAAGTTGTTTTTTTTCTCATTCATTCAAGTTCAAAAAAAAATTCCAAGTTTCTTTTTTTAATACCAAAGCGAGACTGTTACTGCTACAAACAAGTTTTCGGATACGGCATTAAATTACCTATTAGTAAGAAGTTACTGATGTCAAAGAATAAGACTATAAAAAATTGCATTGTATGGATCTTTTACTTATTAGACTAAATAGTTCCTAATAATTATATCTATTGCCTGTATTCCTCTGAGAGAGATGTAGCTCCTGATGTATTTGTAGTCATGTGTGAGGAATGACAGCACCAAGATTTAATTCATAGCAAGGAAGAAGCACTGTTTTTTTCAGTGTACAAACTGGCTAAGAAAACTATTCATACCTTTGCAGTGCATTTTCTGCAAAGAGGAGTTAACCTTCTTCTCCTAATTATTGTAGTCAAGGCCTTAAGAGACCTGATTCCTCAGAGGGCTGCACATTTGATATTAATAGAGCTTTCCTGTTGGTGTTTAAAGAGATCTCATTGTTAGGAAGTAAATAAATGGAGAGAATAAGCACCAAGAGTAAAATTAGTATTTGGGGAATATTATGAGTGCAACAATAGAAGTAGCTGATGTTTCCAAATGAAAACTGAGATTTTGAGTCTTCACAGATTATTTTATATGGTGACAGTACCAATAAAATATAACTGTATTTAATTCTTAGAAAATATTCAAATATTGTTGGAAACTTATTCTGCAATTTAAATTATTACATTATTATGAGGTTATATTCTAATACAAATGACAATATGAAAAATAACACTACTGTCCCAAGTGTCAATGTGTTTTTTCCAAAAAATTCCTGGCCTACCAGTACACATGCTTCTGGTTGCTGACATCTTTATGCCTTTTGCATTTGACTAGGTTATTAAATATTTTGATTTTGAAGCCCATGTGAGACGAGCATCATTAAAAGACTCCACATTTATTACTTTGCTGTATTTCTTGCTTTGAAAAATATCTTTATCTCTCAGTCTGTCCCTTTCCCTCCTGCCTTTTTTCCTCTCTCATTGTAGTAGCTGCCCCTCATCCAGTCACTTGCAGCAAGGGACCGACTGTGGCCCACCTGGTTCTGCCTCTCGCTGTGTCCTGGGGTGATATGACTGTCCTCTCCCTCTTCTGCCACTCAGCAAAGGCTTCCTTTCCTCCACTGATCCTTTCACCCATGCAACGGTAGCATGAGCACCTCTGTATCATTGTTTACTGTCTTTTCACTTCTGAAGGAGGTCAGACACACATGTTGGTGTCTTAAACATCCTCTGGAGAGTGACTGGATGTAAGAGGGCCGATGTTGATGACTGCCACAGCCATTTGTATGAGCTCTAGGCAGTTGCGACTGCTGGCTGGTGAAAAGAGAGTCCATATGTCTGCAACAGACTTTCCTTTCATTGCTTAGTTTTTACCAAGATACAGTAATTCTCATTGTGGATATGTTGTAGATGAAGTTTAAAAGTTGTTGTGCTGAGTGCAACACGAAGAAGAGAAACACAGAGTTAACTAAGTGTAGAGCCTCACAAACTTGGCCAGCTAGTGTCTCAGCTGTAGTTCCCAGTGCTTTCTCCATACCTTGTGTCAATTATCCATGCCTTTGCTGTTCCAGCTTGCAGAGTTCAGCTTGTCTCCCTTTGTCATCCTCCTGGATGCTGGCAAAAGGTTACTCCCTGGTACACTGCTGTGGTAGCAGCTGCCATCCCAGATGTGATGTTCTTGGGGTCACCAGGAGAATAAAATGAGTGGAGCTGCTCTTAAACAAATAAGGATATATGGTTGGCTTCAGTACAGACAGTGAGTACAAAGAGCGTGTACAGTGAAAAATACTGCAGGGAGTTTTCCCTTTCTGTTTCAGGTACTGTTTTACACAGGCCTACAGCCTGACTCATTCCCTTCTATAAGGCTGGTCACTATGTGGGTCTCTCAGAGCAGAAAGAACAGCTGTAGTATAGTTCCATGTTGAAATGTGCTGTACAGAAGCAGTGACATTTCAAAGCTGAGATCTAAATCACTTAATTTGATACATAGCCATTCATTAAAATGCGCTGCAGCGGTGAATGGTGTTATATGTTGTAACTGTGATGTTACATGTAACTGTGGTGTTACATTGCACAGCTCAGGACTCAGCCTTACTGAATATAGTGGTTGTTGCTTTTTGTGCCAGTCTGTTACTGGTCTGACTTCTTTTGTTTCAAATGAGGCAAAGTAGAAGATCTCGTATGTTGTTTGAATTAGAAGGTATCTACCTATGTAGCTTTATGTATGTGTGTGTATGGGTGTAAATATATGTACAGGCAGTGCACAAAAAAGTATTTATTCACAGTAACAGGTGGTACTGGCAACACCTGTTGCTGGGGTCACTCAACACTCCAGTATTAAAACCCTAATTTTAGTTGCTTATAACTTTTGTCAAACTTAAACATTTGTGTTGAAATGTTATGTGCCAGGTGTCTGCCTTAGGCTGATTTGAGGGAGGGGGTGTGGGGAGAGGAATTTATCAGCAAAACTGTTACTGCCAGTTCAGAGAGCAGAGGCCAGGGCACTGGTTTGCCTGTGCTGAAAAATGAGCTGTTGCTGGTTGAGATGTTCCAGCAGCTTCCCTTGTCCAAAGCCAAAAGTTACCAGTGGAGACCCCCTGCAGCTGGGCATGCCATTTGCCAGCAATATGGAAATTTGCTGTTTTACTGAGAATGCACCTCTGTCTGGTTAAATTATGGGCCTCTGAAAGTGCTTGGGAGATGTTTGTTGACAGCTGCTGACCAGGCTGCCTCCATCATGTCCAAGTAGTGGTGCTGCGCTGTTGACCCTTTGGATGCAAGATGCCCGTGAAGCAGCAGAATAGCCTTGCAGTCAGAGTGTGGAGCATGCCAGGCTGCTGCACACAGGAGCACCAGTCTGCAGTGCAATTCCAAGGGGCTCAGCTTGTGCTTACACAATGTGAATAAATAGGAGGGAACAGCTGGCTGGAATCCAGAGGAACTGGTGATCTAGGAAGAGAGTGATGGGCTGAGAGTGGTGAGAGTGAAGGACAACAGAGTTTTAAGAACTGTGTGATGATAAATACTGAGGAGACAGATTAGTGTGATAGGGCAGATAGAAGGGATGGAGCAAAGATCCTGCTGGTCCATGACCACAAGGTTTCTGCGATCTCTGCCTAACCAGCTGGAATGTTCCACTAATGATACATCACAGCTCCTCAAACAGTTGATTTACCCAGGAATAGAACCTGTTCTGCTGCCAGTGTCTCCCCTATTCGAGGGTATAGACTTGAACCTACTAAGAAACACTTAGGAGTTCTCATGATTTTTATCTCATGTTCTTTCAGAAGGCAGTTGTTCAATTTACTTCTACTTAATAGAAACGTCACTTTCATTCTTTTTTCTTTTTTTGTGGTATTTCTTAACTTTCACGTGCACAACCTGCACTTCAGTTGTTTCTTACTGTATAATCTTGCTTTGGAATCTGTGCAACATTTGTAGGTCGCAGTATTCAAAGTCACAACTAGTAAGGTGGTCATAGACACCACAGTGGGCTGTAGTTTCGTCTAGGTTGAGAGAACATTTGAACAGACTGCTTGTATTACTTTTGAATCTTGTCCTTTCATGATCATTATGGGAATTAGAAACAAACTGCCTGTTGCAAAATATTCTGTTTCATATTACTTAGCGTTTTCCCATAAAAATTTGAAGAAATGCCACAGAACCTGATCAAAGTTTAAAGTCTGTTTGTTATTGAATGATGATGATTTTTTTTTTTTTATTACAGGCAAGGCCTCAGCCAAGAAACTGACAAAAAAGGTAAGCAAAATGTTCCTTTCTTTCTTCAAAAGAACTTGCATTCTTTCTGTTACTGAAGTGATTAAGTCTCTTTCAAAACTGGCTTTATATTTTCTTGTTTGTGTCTTTAAAGGACGTAGATGCTGCACTGCTGTATGTTGCCAAAGCTAAACCAGGACCAACCTTTTTTAGAGAGCTTGGCGATAAAGGTAATGAGCACTTTTGATACTGAAAAATGCATTTTGCTTTGTATCTCATTATATGGTATCAGTTGAATGTATTTTTAAAGACATTTTCGTGGATTTGACTTCATCCCCATCTAGCCAGGAGCCACCTCCTTGGCAAATCTCTGAGTTATGCATGGAAGAGTAAAGAAGGAAGGCTGGGAATTGAAAGCCTTCTGAGGTGCAGGAGGAGACATGAAAAAAACTGAAAAGCCTATTTGGAGAAAAGGGCTGAAGGGATAACTTCAGCACAGTATGGACTTGTAGGACTTGTTAATAAGCTGCTGTTTCATTGTATGGAAACTAATAATAACAATAAAATTTGTATCTAGTTTTTTAAATGGCATCCCTGATTCCAAGAGCAGTTGAACTTATTTCTCCCTCTTCTGGAGCTCTGTGACCCTTTGCAGCGCTGATGTGCTTTGATTTCTTTTCACCCAGCATTTCCACCTTATATTGGAAAACTCTGAGAGCTGGGATATTGTTTGTGTAACAACAGGGAATTAAAGAACACCAAATAAACATCTCATTAGCATAAATTAATTGAAGGGAGAAAACAAACAAGAGGATCAGGGAAACCAAATAGATGAGTAATTAACCATTTCACCAGTAACAAAGACCAAAATCCCCAAACTAATGAGGAAGACTGACAGTGCCTATTCACAAACTTTCTGTGTAGTACAGTTCAGCCTGAATCCCTTATCCCATGGACGTTTCTGGAAAATAAAGCTGCCATTGCACTGCTGCAGTTCCTTGGCAGGCATGAACCATGCTCTCTCCATGCACAGCAGATCCCCAGACACAGCTGGGAGCTTGTGCCAAGAGAGCAGCCCTCGATCTCACCCTGCAGCATTTCACTGACCCTTCGGCTCATGGCCCCTTCTGCTTACAGTTCATTTCTTCCATCCTTGTGCCAACGTGGAGGGGGCTCCAGCTGGGTGCCTTGCTTGTCAGTCTGTTTCTGAAAGCCCCAGCATACCCCAGCAGCCCTGAAACATCTCTGAATAAGCTGAACATTTTTTTCCTGTCCTAGGGAAGGCTGGGTTTTACGTTGAATAGTCATTCCCTGCCTTTTCAAGTTACTAATCATCACATGCTTTCCCAGAATTGGGTTTAAAGTATTCCCATTCTTTAATTCTTGGATATTCTCTCTATATATACCTTCTTTTTTTAGAGCCTTTCTATTTCTAGTGATGTACACTGCAAGTCCCCAGAGCACACTGTCAGTGAAAACTGGGAATCCACCAAGAGAAAATGAAAACATAGCAAATCAGCACAGCCTCCTTTTATTGCACCTCTCCCAGCTAAGTGCTTGGCACAGTGGGCTCAGTGAAATGCTCAGCCTGACATCTTGCATTATGGCAAAGACCTCCCCTTGCTTAGCACTGTGTGCTGTATACTCCGTCCTTCAAAGGTCGGGTAGGAGTTGGAGACAATGCAGGAACATTCAGTGCAGTCATTCATATATCCCCACAACACACACAGAGTTTTTACAGTTTTTGGTAATGATGCCTATTTAGTGACTTTGATGCTTTGGCTTTGAGATGCATTATTATTACAGTTTAAAAATATATAATATTTTTACAAGTACCAGAACAAAGAACCTATCCCTGCCCCGCTGTTTAGCTGAGGTTATTTTAACTACCTTCAAACTGTTATTTAAATGTCAAGGAGAGAGAAAACCATCATCAATCCAGTTTGTAAAACATAATGCTAGGGAAATTCTGCCTTCTAGTGGGCAGTTCTAAAATTGGTGTCATATTTTGTGGTATACTTATGATTATTCAACATTAAGAATTTGTACTGTCAGCATTTGCTGTAAAGTTTGAGGATTCAGGTTTCTAGGGAGGGATAGGGAAGGTTCCTTTAGTGTCTGAAAATGTCAGTATTTTGCCAATGGTAACTGCAAATACTTGGCTGCAAATATGCTGCGTCATTCAACAGTATGTGAAGCTTTTATCTTTTAAATTTTACTTGGATAGGAATACAATTTTCAGAGGGCTCTTTTGTTTTGGGTTTTTTAAATTTGCTGCATTATATGTTTTAATTTGAGTAACTTTGTAATGCTTACTGTAGAATTAAAAAGAAAATTACCAAAATATTTAATTTACTTTATGGATGAGGTAAATTGGCCATTCACTACAAGAAGTTAAAGGACATTAAAAATAAGAGTTTTAATGGAAATTAATCTACTAGTTAAAAAAAATCGTATGACAAATTATTTTAGTATAATCAGTCTTGCAGAAAATACCAGGAAGGCTGTGGATTTGCCTTAAAGCAAATGTCATGAGTCATGTTTTAAAGAACAATCCAGAATATTTTATATGGGGTTTTTTTTTACCTTTTTACCAACATCATTATAATGACTTTTCAAACAGATTACAATAAGATGATGAAAACACAGTCTCACCCCTGCCATTTGTTGTAAGGCTTTTCTTTCCAGCCCTCAGCAATTCAAATGCTTTTCTCCCTTGAGCCAATAAGCAGGGTGTGGTCTTTTAATTGATCTCAGGTATAGTGATCCCTATATATATATGTATGGTTTAGTTATATAGCTAAAACTCTCAAGGGGCTGAGTATTTTGTAGCTCAATTATTACAACTTTTTTTTTTATTACTTTAGCGAGCATTAACTGCCATGTCAATATCCTTTCAAATACTTTGATAAATACATTTTTCTTCCACAACTCCTTTGAGTGTATCATCTCTTATTTTGTATCCCAACAGTGGGCTCTCCTTGTTCTATTTTATCTAGCATAAGCAGCTTGTCTTCAGCTTCCAGGTCTTCCCTAGACTATCCCTGTACAGCACATCTCAAGACAGCTGAGAGGCAGACTGCCACTTCTTGGCCAGTGATGCTGTTCTGCTTTGCTTGGTGGTTAAATTTTCAGTCAGGGATCCTTATGCTGACACCATTGTAGTCCATGACTGGGAGGTGTTTTCCATACAGACCTGATAAGTTGTCTTCTTGACTTCCTTTGTATCCTCCCCTTAAACATTCTTTTGCTGTGTCACACACAAAACAAAATTAGGAATCTTGTTCACTGCCCATTACACCGTTTGTTTGATTTCTTTACACCTCCTGTTTGCTTCTACCTTTTTTTTTATCTTGTCTTATACTTAGGCATATAAGCTAAAAAAATGGGATAGGAATTCTTGCTCTGTTTATTTGATTTTGAATTTGTAGAAAACCTAGGTGTTTCATCTAGGAACACAACACCAAGTTTTACAGCAGTGCAAATAATAATTTGCATTCTTGCAATGGCAGAAATGCTAAAACTTGTAAGCAAAACTAAGTCTTCGAGCTGAAAGTATTTTTTATTTCCATAGCATATTTTATGATTGCAATACTGTGCTGGTTTACATATGATGCATGTTGGATAATAGGATAAATAGCCCTATTTTGATCATGAGGAAAGCTGAGATACGGAACCAGAGTGAGTTGACGACAGGATCAGCATTAGACCTCCCTTTAGCTAAGAATTTTTCTCGAATTTTCAGACTCTTGCATTTACCAATTTAATATTTCTAAACTGGTACCTAAAAGTGTTAAGTCACTATCCGAGGTCAAATACAAATGCTGTTGTCTTTGCATAGTAATTTATCAGAAGTTAATTGCTTATCACTGAAGCTGAAGTGGATTCCTTATCTATCAATTAACTAAATATAAATTATAAAAATAGTTTATCTTTGCACAGATAGGCATGTTTGAACTTCATTATTTTAAGCAGCTTCAGCATTATACAATGTTTAGCTCACAAGTTAAAAGTAGCTCAGTTATTTTGAAAAGTGATTTATAGAAAAGCCCTTTACATTTTTTCTCCAAACATTATTGTGGGGCAGATGGTTCAGATTCTGTTGTTTAACCACCCTCATTATGCACTCCCTATCTTTAGCTTGTACACTCTATTTTGACGCTATCACATCTTTGTGTTTGTTCAGGCTTTTCACTTAAGGCAGTATTTCAAAAGAAAACACTGGAATTTTCCTTCAAAAGGGGGGGAAATACTTTCACCTTGTAGAAAGGACATGTTCCTATTTAAAAAAAAGAAGCCTCCTCTTGGCACGCAGCCCAGCAGTACTATCAGCACAATCTAGCAGTTTGGCAGCTTTGCGTGTTGCCATGTTCCCCTTGAGAATTAGAGGGAAGCTATTCTCCGCCTTTGCAAGCCTGCCAAGGGATGGAGGACTTTGATCCTTCAGGGTAATGTTAGAGTAGTTCTCCTCCCAGGTACTAAATGTGACAAAGCACATTTAATTTATTTGCCTTTTGTATAAACATTGAATGTTTTCAGTGAGAATCCAAAGATTTAGTGTAGGCCTTTTATTAATACCAAATAAACCTTACTTTCTTGATTACACATGAACATTGATGAGTCTCTGGTTAGGGAATGTTACGTTCAGAATACTAAAGGCAGAAGTAAAAACTTTATTAAATAATAAAGTGGCTTACTTTAATACATTTATTTAATACAATATCAAAATACATGCTTTATATTTATAAGGTTTGATCTTTCAACTCTTGCTCTAAGTTTTTGGGGGGTTTTTTGGAAGTAATTTCTTTAACTCTTTTATTTCAGGGTTGATATCTTATGCAGAGTACCTATTTTTGTTGACAATCCTTACAAGTAAGTATCATATATTTAAAATACATAGTCTTAAATACTCAGCTATTAATAGCTTTCCAGGAACTTTTTTCTGATATTTTTAGCTTCTAAATTTCTACATTATAGTAAAATTAAAAAACTACTATATAGAGAGTAATAATGCATTAATATAAATGGATATAACTTTCATTGATTGGAATTTACTTGCATAGTGTCATCATTGGTCCATAGCAGTACTTCAAAAATCATGGTAATCCCTGAACCATAGGATTAACATTATAGCTCATGCAGTGGTATAAAAAGCTCTTGTGATGTCTCAAAGGTTGTTGCCTATTATTATTGTGTTCAGATATGCAATGGATGCAATATATAAACAGCAGAATTCTGCAGTGTCCTTTTGTTTGGCTTTTTTAGTCCTTTTTTTAATCCTCTGTTCTTTTTTACTTTATTTCCTCTAAGTATTTTACATTTATTTCTGCTCCCTGTTCTTTGCTTCCTTCCTTTTTCTGTATCAGACATTCTGGTGCTCGCTTTATCTACAAGCAGCAGGCATTTTTTGTTGTGCATGGAAGTGATCTCAGGTCTTCTGGGTTTCCTCACCCATACTTGCTTTGTGCCATGCTTGCCACCCCTCCGTTTTGTTCTGATGAAGTGTAGGCAATGCTGAAAATTACTAAGAGATGTGTGCAATGAGCATTGCACAGTGAGACCCGTAGACTAGTAGTGAAGCAGTTCATGTGCATATCCGTGGAATAGTCCGCGTGTGCACTCTTGTTTGACTGACTTATCATCATGGCTCAGCTTTGCGAACGAAGATATGGGAAGGGCTCTACCCACGCTTGCTACAAACGCGCTGATGGCTAAAAAGGCCAATGTGGGATAGACAAGTCCGGGTACAAAAGGCACAGCGGAAAGTCTCCTTAGGCGGTATTCACATTTTCAGCAAGGGACAAAGCCAGGCATACTAGATTTATGGTATCAGCGGATGGAGAAAGGAGAGAAGGAAGCGGTCACTTTTACCTGATGGACTGTAGATGCTTGACCCTCCTTGACCCTGTAGATGCCTTCCATGTCCATGAGGTCCATGGCCGGGGCTTAAACAAATGAAAAAATTTTCCTTGCTCTAGGAATCCACTCTCTCATGGTGTAGTATGAACAAGTAACGTCAGTCTCCAGAGAGTGGAGACAGTATATGTCCAAGCCTTCCTGATAATGACCATCAGTACGCACCTCTTGCACAGTTTAGGTAGCCCTCTTTCAGTGTACCTCATTTCTCAGCAGAACTACATTAGGTCCTACTACAGGGCATGAAGAGTGTGTAATCTCTTACGGAACTTAAGCTACTACACAATATTAAACCATATATATATATATATACATGCATTAAGATAACCTATTTAACATACACATGTACTGCTTCAGCAGTAGTGACTGTCCCATGCTACACACCACTTGAACCTGAGTTATGCCATGTGTTCAAGTGGTTTTTAAAATCAGAAATAAGAGTTTAGCTCACTTAGAATACTGATTTTAAAATATTTGTTGCAACTCAAAAAAGATGGATTTATGTTAAAAAGGGACAACCATGACAGCCAAATTATAACTTCAGAAGATTACCTTAAAGTTGCAGAAATAGGTGCCAAAGATCCTATTTTTTTCAAACTTTATGGCAGCCGAAAGTGAATTCATGCTGAATTATTGGCTGAAACAATTAGAAAATTAAAGCAGTATCAGAGCAAGTTGTTCCACTTCTCCAGACAATCAAGTAACATTATTTTTCACAGAATTTCTATAGGAATGTATTGAACTGCAAAAACAAAGGCGTCTTTTGATGCAGAATAAAAATGCAGTGCTAATGTTGCTGCTTTGGTTACACAGAGGGTTATCACACTGGTCGGTTTGAAAGCAAATGTCAACAAGTGTTAGTGCCTTTCCCTAACAGGTATCCCATGTCAGTCAGCCCCAAGTTACACAGCCTGTCTCTCTCTCTTGTGAGAATTAGTGTGAGATTTCTTGAATTAATATTTAAATTACTTCTTCTAAGTCACCAACAGAGCAATAGGGAAACAGGGAAAGAGTCACCAGACTCCTGGTTCTAGGACACTGGTGACCAGACCATGCTGCCTGTCATACAAAAGCAGTGTCTGTAGCAACATTGAACTTGAAAAACGTAATTTTATGGCAGACAAAGGTTTTATTTTTTCACCCCTCTGACCTTCTTTTCTCTTTCTGTGCCTTGTATCGTCACTATCTTTTAGCTTCCAGTGCTGTATTGAATTTCATTTTTAGCAATTGGCTAATGGAACCCTGCCTGGTGAAGAAGTCTCGGAGTTGAAGTTGTCACCTTCACTCAAAGCTTCGTTTCAATTAGCCAGTCACACAAGTTGACAGCTTAGTCAACATAGAAATAGTTGGAGAGGAAGCACCTAGGTCTAACCTGCACTCAGCCAGGATGAAGCTCTTCTGTTCAGATTTTGGAATTTTGCCTGATTCTAATTAAATACAAATATATCTGTGGTAGTCTTTGAACTATGCTTATTTTATGAACGCATACCTTTGGGGTTGCATCATATCAGATAAGTATGTCATCTCTGAACAATATAAGCAGCTTTTGGTCCTATATTTTCAGTAACAGCTCTCTTATCTGAAAATTGGAACACAGATGGTATGAATTACTATTAAATACATCAATTACTTTTATTCCCTAAATATGTTATAGGATAGCCTTTTCTTGCTTTTGTACTAGTAACACAAATTTAGCATGTGGTATTTCCATGGAAAGGAAGCCAGTTTTGATTATTACAACCCAGTTGCTGGGGAAGGGCTCTGCTGTGCAGATTGCAATGGTATTTATGAACTGTCCCTGCATCACAAGATTGCTTCACACAGAATGTTAGTTGACTGCTGAAGATATGGATATTTCTAAAATGTAAAAATAGTACTTTCTTTAACCATCTTATGACTGAAAGAAATGGGATGTTTCTTTAATTTGTTCCCTTTGCAGAAAGATTCTCTATAAAACGAGCAAATAAAAATAAAAAAAGCAAAAAAAACTAAATCCATGGCTTTCGTATTAATGGCTGACATGACTGGATTGTGGAATTAACTCGCCTGCTCCAGAAATTACTGGGATAAGGGCTTGCTACTGCAGTGAACTGTAACTACATTTCAGCAGCATGCTGCTCCTGTGTGGGCTCGCTGATGAGTGAGGCAACCTCCTTTAAGCAAAGATCAGGAAATTGTGGGAAGCAGCTCAAAACACATCGTGTTTTTATAGCAAGATTTTTATAGCAAGATTTCCAATACATTTTTGTATTGGAAAGAAACATACACTCAGTGAAGGAAATTCAGGGTACAATTATGTAAAATTCCTGAGAAAAATCAGCTTAATGGGAGTCATGCAAAACACGCTTTTGTCCAAAAGCCAGAAAGAGTAGTTTATTACATCTCAGTAATATTGGAGTTCATTGTTTAGGGAGGAAGGAGAAGGGAAGGGAAAAAAGGCCTGGGGCTAACACAGCAGGAGCAGGAGCTGAGAGACCTGGCCGCTGTTAGAGCAGCAGTCTGTGTACTAGGGGAGATTGCAAATGCTGGCATAGTCATCCATGCAAGAAGCACCTGAGGAGTACACTAGCTCTTCCACCCACCTCGGGAATAATTACTGGTTTCTGAAGGCAATTTCCACTCTTCTCACCTGAAAAGGAGCTCTAATAAACAAGGCAGAGCTAAACTGCAGAAGCGATATGGGACTATGAAGACATCTATAGAGAATATCTTCAGACTGGGACAGTGAGAGATACAATATTGTTGTTGGGATCAGATGGACATTCATGGCTCTACTTAGGCACTGCTGGCATTTCTTACTTTCCCATTGCATTAATTATCCCTTGAAATTATAGTAAAAAGGTGTTTAAAAGGTTTGCTTATATTGGAAGAGGTATGTATGGTTCACTGGAAATATCATGCATGTACATAACACTGGAGAACTGAACCATAGGCAATATTCATTTTGCAGTCATTATTAATTTTGCAGTCATTATTTAAGTACTAGTGTAAGCATGTGTGTGTGCATATTTTCAATAAAGTTCTCTTGCGATTTATTGCAGAACCCCAGAGTGGGCTTCAGATTGCCTTTAAAATGTTGGATACAGACGGAAATGAACAAGTTGAAAAAAAAGAATTCTTTAAGGTAGGTGTATTTTTATACGTATTAATTCTAAAGCATGTCAATAAATCCATGGTTATATTTGCTAAATGAAGATTCATTAAAATCGCCAAGCCTATTTTTCAGTCCAATCTATGATCACATGCTTATTAAAACATTTTATATGAAAGATACACGTACCAAAGTATTGCTATAGAAGTACTTGTCGCATTTGAATCCAGTTTTATAAATGTTACCTTTGAATTGTATCTAAAAATCTGCCACTAAGAAAGTAGGAGTTGGTGCACATCCCTTAATACCATGAGCTAATTTAACTAATCGTCTGGAAGAGTCTTTTATTTTCTAAATACATTGAATAATTTCTTTAATTCACCATCCTCTCTTGGTTTTTAGTAATTTTGTTTGCTGTTGCAGAAAGGTTTTTACCAATTCATACTCTGAAGTGAAACTTCAGGTTTCTTCCCATATTTACATAAACTATGGGGGAGAAAAGCAGATGCTTAAAAAACAAAGAAAATTTCTCTGATGTTATAAAGAAGAAGACTTCATTATATAGCTTATTCAAGTTCTAAATATTTAACAGGAGACTGTTAACTAAATACTTCTTGTCAAAAATTGAATGCAGAATTAACAAACAATTTTTAATAGACTCCCTCAGCTAAATTCAGATCCTTCATTAATATTGGAAGTAACTGGAGAGACAATTATAAGATGCTGACGTGACTATAATAATACAATTTATTTTCTATCACTAGAGTAAAGTTAAATGCACAACTCTAGAGAACCATAGAATCTAAAACTTACAAAGATGCACCTGTTTATAGAGAAATTAGCAAAAATTTATTTAAGTGTACTTTCATAGCCTTAAACTCTGAATTGATGATACAATAGCTGTTAGCATGTGTTTTGCACTCATCACCTTGTTTTCAGTGATTTGTCTCTTATTAAGGTTATGATGGATGAACAATATACTTTTAATATATTTTAAAATGTTGTAAAAATACTTTTAGAGTTAGTAGTACTGTTTGAAAATAATACTTGAAATTAGATAATTTTCCAAGACAATGTTCCCAGAGGCCCCTAACTGAGCCTGCAGTATAAGGTAGCAACCTTGTATATAAGGTAGCAACCAAAGCCATGCAGCCTCTTGTTTACTCTCCCACCAGTGGGTTTGGGGGGAGAATCAGAAGGACAAAAGCCAGAAAGCTCACGGGTTGACATAAAAACGGTTTACTAGAGAAAAGAAAAGCCATGCACATAAGTGAAGCAAAACAAGGAATTAATTCACCCCTTCTTGTGGACAGACAGGTGTTCAGCCATCCCCAGGAAAGCAAGGTCCCATCACGTGTGATGGCTACTTGGGAACATGAACCATCACACCAAACCATCCCTTCCTTCGTCTTTCCCCCACTTGATATACTGAGCATGATGTCACATGGTCTGGATTATACCTTTGGTCAGTTGGGGTCACCTGGCCCAGCTGTGTCTGCATCCCAACTTCCCATGCAGCCCCAGCCTCCTTGCCAGTGTCCAAGTACAGAAAGCAGAAAAGGTCTTGGCTCTGTGTAAGCCTGGTCAGCAATAACAAAAACATCTCTCTATTATCAAACCTCTATTCAGCACAAACCCCAAACACAGTCCCACACCAGCCACTGTGAAGAAAGTTAACTCTACCCCAGCTAAAACCAGCACAACCCTACACTCATTTGTTGCTACACATAACCTTTTAATTTTGAAGAATTTGCTCTGTTAAACTGTTAATTATTCTGCTGATTAAAAAGAAATAAAATTCTAGTAAAACTTATATTTTTAACTTACTAAACCTGGTGCAATCTTAGTGAATGGTTATCAGACTAGCAGTGCCCTGATCACCAAAATGTTTGTAGTGACTGTGTTATTCATCTACAGAAAAATATATTACAGGGGAAAGTGAACACAAGTGAACATGTTCAGCTTATAGTGCCTCTGCACCAAAATGCCATGTTAGCAGTGCTCCCTTTAAATAGATACTATGTCAGTTAAGCAAATGAGGAGATTCCTACAGAAACATGCACAGCTCTCTTGGGGAGGTGTGCAATAAATCATATATTTAATATCCATTATCCATTTCAGGTAATTCTAATTGAATCAGCCAGTATGAACATCAGAAAGTCATTGAATCTAGAACTGAAAACATACAAATCATGAAAAATTATTTGATTTCTGTAGAGACAATCAAGTTAAATTAAAGTCAATCTACTTAGCTAGATTGTTACTTTGTGTTTCTTTTATGGGCTGTATTGATAAATTAATATAAAGTGGTAAAAACACCCCATATAAATTACTCTGTCAACTCACCAGCATCATTAAATTCAAAGAAGTCCCACAGATTCAAGTTAGTCAGAAGACGAGTTTCTGTCATGACTGTGGAGGTGACTATTTTCAAGCAAAACTTTATTTTTATAGATCAGGTTTAAAAATAAAAGTTTGGTATGTAAAAATCTGGAAAAATGTGTGTGTGTGTTAATCTGTATACTCTAATTCTACATGCACCATAAAAAGTTTCCGGGTAGCTAATAAATTAGTAAATTGTGTGCTAATCTGTCATTTATCTAGTCCCAGTTGGCATCTTAGGAAAATACATCTGACCTGTTCTATAGTTATTTCCACACTATATGGAATGGCATAGTCAGGAAAGGGCAGTGGAAAAGCATAGTGAAGAAGCAGTACTTAGGAGTCAGTGTCTGTAAGCAGCATGCAATGGGAAAAGAAATTCAAGTGCTGCTTCATTCTCTTAGTTTGTCACCTCTTCTTCTCCCTACTTCCATTCACTACCTGCTGATTAGAGATGTATGTATGTCTCTGTTAGCTGTTGATCGAGACTGTAAATTCTTTGAAGTAAGAACTTGCCTTCTTGTTTGCAAAATGTCTATCATTCTTTGAATTGTGTATGTCTCAGTTCTCCCATGTTACTGGATGAACAGGCACAAGTTGTGTCAAGTGGATCAGTCAGGAAAGTTGAGCAGGGTGACAAGCAGAAACTACAACCCAAGTCCTCAGTGCCTGCAGCATGTGATGGATATAAGCTGTTCAAACCTGTATGGATCAGACACTGAAGGAGTGTGAGATGCAGAATTTCCCAGTGCTCTTTGCAAACATAAATGGATGTTCAGGAAAGGAGATCTTGAATGCATTCCCATATTTATCTTGTTTATCTTGTCCTCTGTAGCCTTTCCATTTCTGTGCACGGTTTCCTCATTTCCAGTTGGAATTTTAGGTCTCTCCCTTCACAGGGACCCTCTTATTCTCTTTTCTCCCTGTTTCTTTGTATTCAAGCCAGTGTATTTCTGCTTCATTCATGTTTCAATGGTAGACAGTCACAATACAAGAGTCATTTCAGTATTAGGACACAGAAGGTTTTGTTGCTTTGCCCAGCAACTCCAGGATGAAGAAGACGAGCTAGAAATGGCATTTTAATAGATGCTAGTTGCCAGCTTGTATTCAGCCCCTGCCAAAGTGCAGAATCATTTCTGAGGACCGTATTATCTGCATCTTTGTGAGGACAGTAAGGTACTTCAGTGAACTCTTCACTTCTAAGACATTCACTTGAGACTCAGCGAGGGGGATTTCCAGATACATAGTAATAAGTCTGAGACCTCCCACCAAGAATAAGGCTACCAAAGTTCCCAAAACCCCCAACAAGTAAGGAATTTCCCTAACCTGGTCCTGATTAAAGCTGTGTAAGTAAAATTAATGACAGTTTGAAACTGTTGGAAATGGAGATTGAGTAGCTCTGATGGCACATGCAAGAGCTATGTGATTTAAACTTTCTAAATAGACTGTCTTATGTGCTTGTCCTGGAGAGCAGATACCACAAAAAACTTGTAGAGCTTCATCTAGGGCTGAATGAGCCAGTACCCAACATTCAGCAGTTGTGGTGGTTTGGTACAGAGCACTTCTGTAATCCTACAGCATGCACAAGAACTGATCTCTCTCTCTCAAACAACTGCAAGATGCAAAATCACCTCTTTTTTTTAACACTGGCATAGCCTTTCTGCCAGATCTTTTCTTCTTCAGAACAGATTTCTTCTTAGTATGTCTTCAATAAAGAGGCTTCAGTTGTGCATAATAGGTCTTGTTATCTTTGAATTAGCCATTAGTATCTTGAGTGATGAACAGATATAAATATTAAATACAATAAATGTTACATGGAGGAGTCTGTTTCTCGAGGGCAGAATTCCTCTCTCTCTGTGAATAGTCACTGCACTGTGCTGGAAAGAACTTCTGGAAATAGTTTCAAGCACTAGAAGGATGTACATACAGTATAAGAAAACAATAAATCATTTGGAACACTTGTGAAAAAAAGTGTCATTACGTTACACTGAGTGTCTGTGCTCTTAAGTAGTCTCTGCATGTTTTTTAAAGAGTCCTTTAGAAATAAAATCCAAAAGAAAAAAAATTATTTTCTCTGGTATGGAAAGTATTTGCTATTTTATTTCTTGTGTGTGAGCAAAAGATCACTTTTCCATGCAAGAAAAAATATGTTCTTTCAGTGAGAGTATGGACAAGCAGTTGCATTTTTATCCAGAGCTCTATAATGCTATTTTCCTGTGAAGAAATTCATAATGCTTTTACTGGACTAGTCAACTATTTTGTAAATGATCAAAAATAAAAATAATTTGGACAAACTTGGAAGAACGAGTACTGTTCAATTGCCTTGTTTTATAGTATTTCTTTTGATAAATACTATCAAGACATGCCATTCAAAATTAAGGATATTAAAAAAAAAACCAAACCAACCCATAACAGGTGAAGTAGTCAAAATCTGAAGGTCAAGGGAAGACTTCTGGCAACGTGAACAGTTAGTGGGTTTTTTCTTACTCACAATTCACAGGCCCATATTGCTTCTCTGAACAACAATTACGAAACAAATAAAATACAACCAAACAACAATAAACAAACTAACCAAAACAGAACACAAAGCCCTGAGCAGAGATTTGAAAACTCTCCAAAATAATGGCTATGGAAATTTGGTAATGGATTTTTTCCAAGTTTTAGTGGGCAGGTTGAGGAATCACTCAGAAGCGTTTGAGAAGCAAACCAGCAGTTTTGAAACTCCTGAGCTTTAAGTGCATCTTTCCTAAAATCTCTAAATCCAGAGTGATGGGTGTAAGTCCATATGTATACTTGAAATGTATTAAGTCCCTTGTTCTTTCATTTCTGCTGTCCTTTGGAGGATTCATGCAAATGTCTGAAAGGTAGGTATACTTTGTGCTATATTAAGTCACTCATTCTTGTGGCAGTGTTGTCCTTCCAGGCTGAAATACAGTCAAAGAAACCTTGCAACTTAGTTATACTGGAGTACTGCAAATTAAGGCACTTTATATATTACCTTAAAGCTCTATTTGGGACAGTGGAAGTTATGTTTTTAGATGTGAGTCATTTCAGTAATTCTAAAAATCTTCTTAACTAATACATTCAAGATTAATTTATTTCTGAGGTGGAGGAGAAACTCGAACCTCATTCTGCCTAATGCCAGTTCTGAAAAAAGGAGGAGACAGAAGGACAGCATGAAAATCAGGATAATTTTTATTTCCTGAATGATCCTTGATATTATACCACTGAGTTTCAAAATCTTACAAAGTGATGCTAAGCTTCTAGTGCAAGAAAAGTCTTCTCTAAAAATAGACTAAGCACTGGATTGCAAGAAATAGATTCATGTTCTGCTTGGCTATATTAATGACAGTAGATAAGACATTCCTGGAAAAAAAAGTGTGTCTGAATAGCAAGATATCTTTAAGGATTTGCAAATATTTTGTCATGACTAGAGAACCTTGCAGAAATGTGTAATTAAGAAAAGGTGCAATTAAAGCAAGTTTCTGAAAAAGAAGACTCATGTAAGATCACATTTGTAATTTTTGTTCTTTTTTCATGTTTCAACAAATACAGCTGCAGAGAATCATTGGGAAGGAAGATGATTTGAAAGCTGGAGACGAAACAGTACTTCGGGTATGAAAGATATCATTTTCTTTACAAAAACATTGTCGTATTTCCTATGAACTTTGTTGATTTTTCAGAGCTTTTAGATAAGTATATAAGCATCAGTATTAGTGCTTTAATTAAATTAAAGGGCATGGTTTGTCAGTGCTTTCTAACTGAGGAAGAAAAATGTTTGTCTGATAAAATGTTTTCAATCAATGTATTTCATGACTGTGTAGTCACTTGGTTATTTAGTTTCCATGAGCCCCTGTTTCAGAGTAACTCTTCTATTTATGAAAAACTCAGAAAAAACTCTATATTGCAGGATGAGAATAGAAGGCTTTCCAAACAGAAATCGATAGCTTAACTTTACCTAAGTGCTGCTATTGCAGTAATAGCTTATTCTGAGTTGGTCTGAAATGTGATTACTGAGGTGTCACTAAGGTGGCAAAGGCAAGGATTAGTTAAGGATAGTTAAGTCCACTTCCAGAAGGAGACAGCATAGATGCACACCAGAAGAAACAATCTTAGAGTATGATCTTCCAACTAGGAAAGAAGTTTCATTGTTTTGCAGACCAGCAAATGGTAAATACATCTCATCAATTAAAGGGACAGATGAAATCCTGCTGTCTTCTGTCTGTTTTCCCCTGAATCCAGCCACCTGCAACCTCCCTTCTTCCCACACAGAATCTTTGCCAGCTGCCATCTCTTCTTCAGTATGTAGTCAGCACAGAGACGAGATATTCTGTGGCCTGGTTGAGATTGAGTGAGGCTGAAAACAGAGAGGGGAAGTTCTGAGCACACTGGAAACACCTCCAAAGAAGCTGATGAACCCCATAACAGGTGGTAGGACAAGAGGAAACGGCTTCAAGTTGCACCAAAAGAGGTTTAGATTAGATAACAGGAAAAAAATTTTTCCCTGAAATGGTGGTCAAGTGTTGGAACAGGCTGCCCAGGGAGGTGGTAGAATCACCATCCCTGAAAGTGTTCAAAAGACCTGTGGATGTGGTGCTTAGAGACATAGTGTAATGGTGGATTTAGTAGTACTAGTTTAATGGTTGGCTTCGATGATCTTAGAAGTCTTTTCCAATCTAAATTATTCTATGATTCTAAGGAGGGGGAGAGTACAGATGGATTATCTCCATCTATTACTATAAGATGCTGCTTACATCAACAGCACTACTTTTACTGTGTGCTTAAATTGGATGATGTAGCTGAAGGACATTTTTCAAACAACAAACTTGCTTTCAGTTGTAAACTTTCAGTTTACATGAGGCAGTGACTGTTTATGCTGGAAGCATTGAATAAGGAATTTATACAGGGCTCTGCTTTGTAAACCTATCATGCGTCAGCAGTTTCTACAAAGAGTTGCTCATGTTCTTTATTTTTTCACCTGCCTTGGGAAAAAGTGAAAGTGGCAGTATTGCCAACACTTTTAATATTTATTAGTCTTAAGCTGTCCTCTGATGCACAAAAATTTTCCTCCTTCGATGTGTATTCAAAGTTCAGTTAAAAATTGTTTGATAGACTAACAGCAATCTTCTTTCTTGAATCTTTTCATCAGTCACCAGATTAAAATAGCTAGGATTAATAGGGTTGTCTGCTCCTCAAAACCTATTTCAATTGAGACTTAACTGCCATGACAGTGAAAGAAAAAGGATCTTTATTCTGCATGAATGCACAGCTATAGTATAAAATTTCCAGGGAAACTTTGATACAGTTGGACAGATTAGTTATAAACACACAAGGTTATTGTGAGCTAATTAAATACCTGAGCCAGAATGTCTCTATTTTGTTTTTGTCTTTCTTCAAATTTTGTCTTCAAAATTCTCCATTCAGAAAAATCTGAAAATGGTTATTGTAACCAGAAAATATTATTTAATACAGTTTCTTAGAAGATTGTCAATGGAATTATAGTATGAAAAAAGAAGTAAATAGCCGTGGGGAGTATAGCTAACTTGAAATTCTTCTGGTTTCTATAATTCTACTTGCCAAAATCCAAATTGTCACATTTCCTCTAATTTTTATTTTCTTTCCTGTGTAAGTCCCCCACAAAAGAAGTTGATCATATTTGTAAGCAGTGAATCTGACTATACAATGTAGTCAGTTTTTACCCTTTATTTCTAATAATTATGACAGTCATAGTATTCATTTTAAGCAGAGCAGATGAAGTATGAAAATACGAGGTTTAAGTTGACTATGTTTTTTGAAAGTCGAGCTACTGCAATGGAATTTTGGTTTTTGGGATAGTTCTTTGTTTCCATTACACTTTCACAGTTTGCATATGAATTTGCTGGTTTTTCAGAGTAAATCCAGTCTTTGATTCCAGGTGGAAAATATCACCAACTTAGGAAAATACAGTTTAAGTGGTAGTTTGCAACCTTACTTAATCAGCAGGTATATCCAGGTGTGTTCCCTATACAGTGTGTAAACAAAGGTTCCGGTTGTTTGTTTAGTGTATGGAGATACTGTTTAATACTCATTGAGTTACTGTATTAGGGAAAGAGAAAGCAGTTTGCTCTGCTCTCAGGGTGCATGTATCTCTGCCTTTTTTTACGGAGGCTTCGACTTACACATCTAAAATTCAAATTTTCACCACCTAGTAATAGCCCTTGAATGGGATTGCAGTGGACTTGGTTATCCAGATACATATATGTTAACCGAGGGCCTTTCTTTTTCCTATATTATAATTGGTGCTGGAAGAAAAGCCAAAAAATCTGCTCAGCCTTAACTGGCCTTGTCTTTTGGGAAGTTCCACACTGAGTTTTGCAGGCAATCTGATTTGCTTGTAGCAGAGGTGCGCACACGGTTGCAGGCAGACTTACAAAACTGGAACCTGGTTCTTTCTAACTAGACCAGAGAAAATGGTGCAGAAGTCTACAGAGGCAGTGACTACCCCACCTTCCCCATAGGCTAAAGGAAATGCTTCATCTGGCTTTGTAGCAAAACAGTTCCTTATATGAAACATCCAGCTGAACATGTGACCATGGTTCATGGAAGACAAGAGACAAACTTTCTGCCTGGAAGTGGTCTAGATTATAGCAGGAAAGTGCATGAGCTAGAAGATTTTGGAGTATTTGGAAAGGTGTTGCCCAGTAAACAGCACCCATTGCTTTTGTGTTATTGCTGTGAGTTCCTTAAAGGGCTGCCCTAACAGTGTAAAGTGCTTTAGTGTTCTGGTAGTGAAAACAGTGCTAATGGATGCAGATATCTACTGTACAGCCCATTCATCTAGATCAGGGACTTTGCTCTCAGGCCCTTCAATTTAGGTTAATAAGTTATCACCTGTTATTTACTATGCTTTATGTAATGGGTAAACTTATGTGTATGTTTTGTATCAGCAGTTTAGAATTTAATTCTGTTGAAAAGCTTTTAATTGCTTTAAACCAAGGAGTACTATGTTCCTGCATGCTTTAAAGAAAGCTCTCCAGATAGGTGAACCCCCCGAAGAACCAAGAAATCTGACACCAAAATATTAGGCTTTTAAAAAACTGCTGGGTCATTTTTAACCTCATGGACAAAGCAATTATTTTGTTTTTCCATGTGATCTGATGACATTATAACTTTAAGAGAGAGAAAGAAACATGCTTTCTAACATCTTTCTACGTACCTCTTCTGCAAGTACATTGAATTTGGCTTAAATAGTGAAAATCTCTCCCACGAGGAATTCACCTGGAAGTCTGTTGTGGTCACAGTAGCATTGATTTCTATTCCACAGATGCATGAGGCAAGGCCACCCCTTTAGTCTTTGCTACTTAACCTAGTCTGAAGAATTTTAAATTATACAGACAAGCCAGATGGAAGTGTGGGCTCCTGATAGCCCAGAGAAGACATGCGATTTGGCCTTGCACTAATAGCTCTAGTCTTTGATTCAAAACAAGAAGAATCTGGTGGTCTCTGAAGGCTACCTAGCGCACTTTCCTGTAAAATTAAGTGGAATAAACCAGAAATGGTGCACTCAAGCATGCTCAGCTGGCATTTTGGGATAACTGAAACCTGTGATGCCAGCCTGATGTGGGGTGTTTTTAAACAGCGGGCTGGGAGAGTTGGTCACAGTCTGCCTGAGTGAGTTTCAGCACTGAGAGCAAGGAGGTTTGCACATGTTGAGGATGGATGTTCTTGGCCTTCAAGTCCATGTTCACATCGATCAAAATAATGTACTTCAAAGCACTTCACACCTGCTGAGGGGGGTCCTCATTATGGAGTCTCTACTTCTGGTGGAAAGTAGTATTTTCAAAGTATGCCACAACAGAGAGGCAGGATTTGAATTCTTGGGAGGAGCTGTCCCCAGGTGTGTATAGGAACTGCTTTCCCGGGCTGCCAGCAGTGCACCCATCAGGCAGCCTCAGGCTTTGCCATGCAACAGTGCTGTTCCCTGACTGCTTGACACACTCTACCTGCTCACAAGACTAGTTTCAACCTGTTTCTATTTGTGGGATAAAGTATCTCCTACAGCATCTACTCCCAAATAAGCTTTAGCCCTTTTGGCTGGAAAGCATTTTTATTCTGAATAAAATATTTTATGTTTTATTCTTAATATTTCTATCTAATTCATATTCTCCTCATGAATTGATGCAGGACTGTGGGTGACATGTTGAAACCTAGGGACGTCCACGAAGTTGCATGTTCTTCATTACTAAAGGCACTAGGGGTACAGCAGAGTGATTCCATGGCATTAGCTGTCATTGAAAAACAACTAATCCCCTCAGTAATGGGGATTGTGGATGCTGTTGGATGCTGAATATAAGCTGTTTATTGTTTAGAAGATGTTCCATCAGACTTCTCAGATATTGTCTGTTATATCCTCTGTTAGAAACAGTTGTGCACATTTTAGCCCTTCTGCATCAGATCTCAAGTATTTTTGAATCCTACCTAGTAAGCAAGTGTGTTGCAAAGCATTAAAAAACTTTAGTATGGATTTACATCATCATGAAAGTTGATTCATCATAAAATATGGTCTTTCATTCTGGGGCCCACTTGAGACTATCTGGATTTTGCCAAAAAGGACTGCTTTTGGAGATATAGATCTTCTGGTCCCGCTAGTTTACCTGTTTAGAGTTCCTTTGACTGGCTGTAACTGGCAGGATTAATTTCATAATGGGTGCATCTTTTAAGGCTTCTTCCCATAACTGAGTTGTAGGCTATATCCCAACATCTCGGAGACTCTCAAAATGACAGAGAGCTTGAATTCTCTTGAGCAGTGTGTGAGGCTAAGCTGGGATAGAAATCTGGCATAATGAATTGACTGAGCTAGCAGCTGGAAAACAAAGAGTGTTTTAGAGAAGTGGACTCAGAAAAATTTGAAAAAATTTTCAGGATATCTTCAGGATAATTTGGAACATCACTAGCAGACAGAAGCTAAGATATTGTTCTCCTTGCCCAGCCTCACTTTTCTGAGGTTTTCTCTTCCATCTACTCACCCGCCTTCTGTCTTGACTAAAAAAAAAAAATCAATTCAAAATATGTATTATTTTTACAATTTCTATTGAAACAAGACATTGCACAGGAAATACCATCTCCCAGGAAGCAAGCAAGAGAACAAGAAACGAATTGCAGATTTTAATCATGATGAATGCTTTCCAGTGAAGCCTCAGGCAAATTCTGCAAGGAAAGGTGGTAAGAATCTAGAGACAGTGAGTCTGTTAACATTTCAGATGAGTTTTGAAAATCAGTTAGGTACATTATTCTGAAAATCCTGTCTCACTGTGTGATAAGTTTCTTCTCAATGGTACTTGTTGGTACTTGCTGCAGTATCAGGTACTAAATGTCAGAAGCTCAGGATCAGGTAGATCTGTGCCCATGACTCAGTGTTTGCAGCATCAGGCCTCTTATGTTAACAGCCTGTGTAGTGTAATAAGGAAATAACTGTTGTGTTATCTGATCTTGCTTAAAAAAGTAATAATTGCATAATTCAACAGTTCATGGTGCTTTTGAAAACTATAGGAGGCGTTACCATTACTCTAAGAAAATTAGCCTGTGTTTGTAATTTGTACACATGTGTTCATTAGTTCATAGACTTGTGTGGCATCAGATTGTGTGGTCTTTGGGATTCTTTGTCTGAACCAAGGGACCGTGGAATATGTCTGAGTTCCCCAGTTGAGGTAGATGTCCCTGCCCCATTCCGTGCCCGTATCAAGGTAAAACTCAGAATATCACAATCCTTTAACCAGTCTGTGCCTCAGCTTTCTGTAAAATGCACAGCTCAAAAAGGTTCTATGGTGCACCCTCCAGGGGCTGAAGCTACCAGATACACTGGAATACAAACTTTCACTCAATTTAGATAGTGACTCAAAGCTACCAGTCTGGTCCTCTTTACAGCTCTAGGATTAGGTTACCATTTCATTCTTATTGCCAAGAGAGACATTCCAAGTGTAAGTTATTCTTTTACCCAAGCTCAGGAGAGTGAGGTGTTGGAAATATTAATACAACTCTCATTATCTTCTAACAAAGATTTGTCGTGTTGGTACTAATTTATACAGTTCAGCAGCAAAAGCTCCTAATGATTCTGTGGACAAAAAGGAATTATGTACTAACATGTACCTTAATTTAATAGCATTAACTCTAGGAAAAGCAATTTTTTGAAACTTTACCCTTAAGCTGTAGTCTCTGTGGTCTCTAGTGCATTTTATGCTTTAAAGAAATGTACTGGTTTGTAGTTTTAAAATACATTTAACTCTCACTAACATAGTGTTTGGACATCTGCCAATTTCACTGTGGAATTTCAACTGATAAAGAAGGTAGCCAGCAAGTAGATGCATATTTGTTACAAATCCAGGGATAGGCTTTGTCATCTTAGATAAGATGAGGTAGGTATTGTTTGTATGTCTTCTTCTAGCCTGTAACTAGAGAAACATGAATAGAAGAAAGAAACTTTCTGTCACAGACTTAGTTTTTAAAAGCATATTTTAAACCTTTGTTTAAAAATTGTTTTTCAAATTGTTTTCAATACAACACTGATATAACATGGAATAATTAAATTCGAAGCATTAAATTGCATAATCACGAATTGAGTTTTTAAAATTACATCAGCAAATGTATTTCTTGCATTTTTCAAGTTTCTCTTTTAAACATGTAAGCAAAACCCATGAAAAGCACATTAGAATCTGACTGCAGTGAGGGGTATGTGGATTGTTCTCTGTTTCTTCGTAGCAAACTTTGCATCCTGATATAAATAGTTTGGGTTTGAATTTCAAATAAGCATACACGAATGTTTGACTTTTGACTTTCAAAAAAGCATATACCAATGTTTATGCATCAGTCTTCACAGTAATCTGAAGTGTTCAAACTTCAGAAGGATGGATCTTGTGGGTATTTAAATATTCTTTGCCTGCAATTATATGATAAAAATTCAGTAAGTACAGCTTGCATGTGGCTTTCTTCTAGGTTCACTCATACATAACTCATATCACTGGCATTTGGTGAATTGTAGCTTGCAGTAGAAATGAGGAATGTTACTGCTTCAACTGAAAAACAACTGTGTCACATATGCAGTAAGCATGAAACTCAGTGGACTAATGGGACTTGTTATTGGTGATGCTGAAAGCTAAATAACCATTAGTATTAAATCTTATGAATAGACTCTTGTCTTTCATCTTACCTCTTCAAGCAGATAAAAGACACAGAGGCTATTTAGATGTCATAAGAATAGTTTGCTGAAATCCCTACGGAGTTACAAAAAAAAATCTCTCTTCATGTTGCTTAGTGTTTTGTTGCGTTCAAAGAAATGCCAGTATGCTAGTGCTGAAAGAAGAATAGAAGAGAAATCCAGCATTATGTGTGGGTTTAGGCTTGTTAAAGATGCTGTTGAGTTGAAACAATGAGTACCCCTTCTCTGCAGAAATTTCTTCTTCAGATTTTAAAAGTAAATAGCAAAGCATCTAACACTGAAAATTTTCAAGAAGCCTTGTAAGACTGTATTACGATAGAGCATTATCAATGTGTGTTCCTAGATTCGCTTAGAAGACTATCATGAATGTTTTTAAATGGTTGAACATATTAGAAATATCTAACTAAAACCTTTTTTACAGATGTTACCTTTATTTAAACCTTCTATTCACTTAAGAACAAAGTTTTAAAGGTTTAACTTGCAACCTTCTCCTTTTTAGTAATAAAATGATGGTGGTTGTAAATTGTGCTTATCTTTCATACAGAGTATTTAGAAGCACAACTTACAATACACCATTAGCAGTTGATGTGGAAGAGTTGTTGAACTCCAAGATCCTGTGTAATAGTTTTGGAAACAGTAATTAAATTGCAAGTGTCTCTTGTGAAATTCTAGTTCAAATAAATATTTCTAAATTTGTGGTGAATATATATTAATCATAAAAGGTGTAACAATCATATAAGGTTTTTTGTTTTATAGGGAACAGAACTGGAAGACTGTGGTATTAATACCATGCTGCTGGTACATTTCTTTGGAAAAGAAGGAAAGGAAAAACTTCGCTACTCTGAGTTTTTCAGGTATTTTTTCAACTAGGCAAGCCTAACAGGAACCAGTCTTGATACTACCCCATCTGCTTTGCACCAACACTGGCATTAATCTGACCTCACACTGAGCTGATTCAGCAAACTAAGCAAGAAAGTAGAGATTATTCATGATTTTGCATGATTAAATTTCTTTTTTAGCTCCTAGACTCTGCTGTCTGCAGGAGCTGAGCACCATGATAACTCCAGGGCAACAATGGGCCTGAATGCCATGAGTGTTGAGACTCCCCATTTTTGGCAGCTCTCTGGTGGCATACTTTAAAAGTGTGATTTATGAGTATTTTTCTTGACCAAATCACCCAAAAAGTGACCTCTAATCAAGTAAAAAATATTTTCTGAGCTGAGATACCCTTCTTTCCCATTACAGCTGTCATGGTAAGCTAGAGGCAACTTATCCACTTGGTTCAAATTCCAGCTGCTGTTGAAACTTCACCTGTGCCTTTTCCTTTACCCTTTGAACTACCTTTACAATGGGACTAAGCAGATACCTGTTTGAATCTTGAGACACATCTTGTAGCATGACATCACGAGAAGATTATCTACATCAGTATTATGGTTTTTTTACAAAAATAATCAGTCATTTACAGACTGCAAAAATAAAGTTCAGACAGGGAAAATGTGTGCCAGCCTTCTTAAAAAATGAACATTTTTGTAATCAGTAGACTAAAAAGTGTTTGGCTCCAGTAGCTCTGGTACATACCACTCTTCAAATAAACAACCTTTCTCTTTTGAAGACCTCAACTCAATAGGAATCTAAGTGAGTAAAATAAGTTTCAGATGTCTCCAGCTCCTTTTTCCATAAATACCATAGATCCTCTCATTGAAACAAAAGGCAGAGAGCACCAGTAGAAGGTTGTGTTTGCATATACAATGTAAACTGAAAAGCCTCAGGTTTTAGATAAAATCCTACATTGACCCAATGAGGCATGACATTGATGAAACTATGTATCTAGTACATTCAGAACACATAGGTTAAAGACCTTTGCCTGCCACACAGATGGAGGCCCGTAATCAAAATCCAACTCCCACATCTTGCTCTTAAAATTTGTGGGATAAGTGTAAGGTTTAATGCAGGTAATTTTTCAACAGTGGCAGTTATGTTTCGTAGGGCTGGAATGTGCCTCTTTATCACTGCATAGACACTCCATCTCAGTTGCAACATGACAGTGAAGTTTGTTTAACACACAGAAAGGTGAATAAAAGGATCGCTGTCTTTTTAACCTCTGTGAAGATATCACCTTTCACATGATTTTATTTGCAAGTAAATCAAGCACATCATTTCTGGGTTCCTATTGTTCAGAGAAAATGTGATTTCTATCTGATGGCCTCTCATAACACTTTACCTTATGCGGGAAGCTATTGTTGGCTGTTTGATCAAAGTGCCACGCTGTTTTTACAAGAGATGACTGATGAGCTGTACAGACATAGATCATTGTCAAAAGCAGAAAATAATGATGGTAAATGCTTTTATCATTTTCCAAGTTCTTGCCTAGAAAGCTTTTGCATTGATCAGTGTAGTATCTAGTAGAAAGTAGAGGTGATTAGGTTTGATTAGGACACACTAAAACTTGTCATTAGTTAAATACACAGATATTGCTGTGCTGCAGAGTCCTAGAAACTAAAAAAAAAAATCAAGAATGCTTTCATTGTGAAACTTCACTGTACTTACATGGGAATTCTGAAAGCTGAGACTAGTATTCTCATCTCATTACTTACATACATTTTCCTCATGCTTCCTCCTTTTCAATTTGGCCAGCATTAAAAAATCCTTTTGTAAGTGTGCAACCATCTGTATCTACATGTACACCAGTGTTGTCCAACCCTTTTAGCCCACAGTCCAAACATTTAAAAAATGTCAGACAGCCACAGTCAATATACCAGGGCAATTAATTTGCCATGTTCTCCTTTCTTTGCATTTAAATGGCACAAAGAAAATGGAAACTGTCTACATCTCTTCAGGCAAGGTGAGACTGATGTAAGCCAGCTCTTGTGCCTCCCTTCCTACTGCCCTGAACACAGGAGGCACACTAAGTATAGAGAGGGAAAATGGCTTAAGCATCTGTCTGCAGCTGGTGCATGGTTCTTAGGAAATCATAGGTATGTGATACACATAGGAACAGTCCTGGAGCTGGTTTTCTTACCAAATGTAAAGAATTAGACCATGAAACAATATCAGATCACTTTTCAACCTTTTTTGCCTGCTGGGAGCATGGAAGTAAAGAAGTAACCTTTTCATAGGTATTTTGTGGCACTAGTAAATTTCTTTTCTCATTATTCTCCAGAACATAGTCAAAACAGCAACCAAAGATGCTCCTCTTCATTCCCTGCTGAGTAGCAGTGGTGGAACACCCATGTTGTTCTGCAGCTGGGACTCCTTAGAGGTAGTGGAAGCAATCCAGGGCACACATTATCCTGTGTCTTTCCCATAGTAACAAAGTGGTTTCAGAGGTCTTCAAGGTTCTCAAGGCAGGACTCAGGCAACACAGTTCAGCTCCAGACTGCTAGATGATTTCTTACTAGTTTTATTGTCCTTAACCTAAGAACAATAGACTAATCATTAATAAGAATTTACAACTTCAAAAGTGAGAGCTTGTTTCCCTGTCAAAGGCTAGGAAATTTAACTTTCTGTGGTAAAATTATTTTGGAGTATGTTTATGTACATCACTACTAAAGGTGTTGCCTCCTAGTCGAACGCAGCTGGAATCATTATTCTCCTGTATCAGTTTAAGAAAATATAGAAGAATATGTAGCAAGCCTAAAATTGTGTAGCAGAGAAGGGTAAATTTAATACAAGAAGCTGTAATCAAGTGAGACTTTATTGTCAGAAAATCTGAACAAGTTTCTGTTTCTGGTTACCACCACTCAGCTTTACACCTCAACAGTAATGTTGTCTTCTAATACCAGGAGCTGTCTTAGAGAACGTCAGATTTCAAACATGAAGCCAGAAGTTCTCCAGAATCCAGGCTTTTTATTCTTTTGTATGGATTTTCCTTGGTTTTTGATACAGAAATAATATTGGATCTTTTCCTTCAAAAGCAGAAGTTTCATTTGTGCTTTAATTTCCAGCTATATTGTATGTACTATTTTTTATTCTGAGTAGAAAACTATTTAGTTTTCTAGATATAGCAAATATTTCTTCCTGACAGACACTACTTTTTTTTCCCCTGAAAAAAGTCCCTTACTGGTCTTATTTAAGTATGTTTAATCCCAAATAAAAGAGGAGACAGTATTTCACTCCCTAAACAGTTTACGACTGCTGTGATTTTTTTCTGTAATCTGTCCCCAAGCAAGCTTAAATCTCTCAGTCTCCTTGAAGGAAAAAAAAAGTGCAGAAAGTATGGAAAGGATATTCAAAGAACTCTCTGATCATTGTATTTTTTCCTGGGATGTCTTACGAAAAAGTACTTCCCAATATGGTTAAATAATGGGCATCTTTTAATCCTATAAGTTAGTGGCATTTTCTTACCTGATTTGTTGCTTCCAAATTTTTCATCAGTTAGTAGAATTTTGCACCAGAAATACTCTTTAATCATGGTTCCTTTTTTATTTCTGCTATAGTTTGAAAATCACAAATTGCATAACCATACACAAATCATGGCTTTTCCCTACCAATCTTGTTTCTTTCCTTCAGTGTTTTGAATTCCTTAGTACGTTTCATTTGAAACCAGAATGATCAGGCTGACCACTACTAGTGCTGACATTTCTGGGGAGCTGTTCTGTGTGTGTGTCAATGCATGGATGCAGAATCTCTTTCAGGTAGCATCATCAGCCAGCAGTGCTTTTGTCGTGGTGATGGCTTGTACTTCTTCAGTGTTTTTCATCTGGGGGTTTGGAATTGCTTTGCAGAAATAAAGTATGATTGCCTCCTTGCTTGTCTCCATACCTACACTTTTATCTATGTGTGTGCATATATAGAGAGAGTCCTAACACACACAGAGATTAAATCAAGTGCAACCAAGATCAGGCAGTGAGGAAATGGAGATGGCAACAAAATCTGGCTTCATGATGTTTCCAGCATAACTCAATCTGAATATTTCCAAATACTTAGGAAAGAAGTTGAGAAAAATCTTTTTCTTCCTTTCCTATATACTTATTAGAATAGCTTGATTAGTTTCTACAGAATGCTTGTAAGTGCAAGTGAGTGGTTTGGTTTGGTTTGGAAATACTAAGAATAGTAAATCAGAGAGGGTTTTCTCTGCAATTCTGAAAATGGTGAGATTGATTAATGTCTTAACACTAGCAAAGTTGAATTTACAAGCATAGATCTAAATGTTTTCTGAAAGTTAATGCTCAAGCCTTTATTAAATTTTCTGTGTTCTGGTTTGAAAGTCAGATTGCAAAAAGACAACTCACAACTGGTTTGCAACAGGCTTTTGGTGCAGAGAGGGTTATCAATTCTTCAAAAGGACTTCAGTGTCCGAAGAGGAGCCAAAGCAGAGTACAAATGCTGGTGTGGTATATTCGCAAATATCTTTGTTGTTAAGTTTCCTTACTATAAATCAGTGTGACAAGAACTGGTCAGATCTGTATTAGAGTGTTAAAACTCTGCAGACAGTTCAGGTCAAGAGGTGGAAAGAAACCTTTCCCTAACATTTCCTTTAGTGTTTCATTCAGCTGCTTTGTGTGCTGTAAAGAATACAAAGCTAGTACTTCTCCGGCTGGAGAGGGAATAGCTGCATTCCTGAGGTCTCCTCACTTTTATTATATTTTCACTTTTATTTGTGGTGGTTTAACACTGTTACAGCCGAGTTGCCAAAAAGTCTTGAGAGACCTCCTCTTTCTGTAGTAGAGCACATTACAAAATGAAGGATAAGTCCTGATAAGGTTTCTGGATGCTGTTGTAGCACGATAACGAATTTGGCCATTGGCCTTCAATGTGGGTGTTTTAGAGAGTGTGGATAAATCGGGCTATCATAAAGAAAATATTGCCTGTTCCCAGCCTTTTCCCCATCTTCTAAATTTATTGTTTACCTTTCTTTTTTATTTGGAAACTTAGGATTTGCTTTTGTTTTCAACCTACTGGAGTGTAAGTGTATTCCCAGTGTAATTATATTTTAATTGTAGAGCAGATCTACAATCAGAATCCTGTTCCTGTAGTTGGATTCTGACTCCTTTCAAAGTTCCCAGTCAAGTTTCCACTGACTTTGGGAGAGCAGGAATTTCATTCCTGTGCTTGTTTTTCATAAATATTTGAGGATTTTCCAGCTGAAACTTATTGCACTGTGATCCAGAAGATACAAAAGCAAGTATCCCTAGTGATATCTTGACATTTATGTATAAAGTTTTACTTCCTAACCAGAAAGTTATTTTTAATAACTTTTAATAACTTTCACTTAAAAAAAACCTCATTAGGATTTTTAACTCTCACATCTGGGAATAAGAGTGACCTAGAATGCTGATGCGATGATTCATAGCATTTTAATTTTTGTAATACAGGGAACTATCACATAAATTTTAAATTGCACATTTCAGCACTGCTCCGAGTAGCGTTTGATACGGCAGGAAATCTTATCAATCTGGCTTGCCAGGAGCAAGCCTACAAGTTAAAATGAACTTCAATTAGAAGGTGAAGAAGCAAGAGCACATCACAAATGCCATAGCCAAACCCTTCACTTTCCACTCTGGCTTTGCTGCCCCTTTCAGCTGGCTGATGTGTGCAGCTTGGTGAACCACCCACTCCTTCTTCATCTTGTAGAAGTGATTGATCTTTCAGCTCTCCTGCCTTTATTGGGTCTGGCTAGAGGGCAGGTCACCAATGCTTTTATACTTAAGGAAATGCAATATTCAGAAAAGGTGGAAGCAAAGGTGTTATCTGTGTTATCGCCTATGGCTACTGACCAGTAATGCAAATGACTGAGAGTTAGCTTCCCGAGACAAATAGGTCAACACCTTAAATCTGTTGCAAAATATGTCTACCTTTCATAGATTAAAAACCAAAAAAATAAAATACATGGTATCTCGTTTCCCTCCATCTGAGTTTTAGGCATATTTCTGTAAGTGACCTCTTTTTCAGTATCTTCTCCCCCAGACCAGACGTGAAATGAGTTAGAAACTGGCATCAAAGATACAGTTGCTGTTCAGCACAGTCTCTGCTGTGACTTCCAGCCTGCCGTGACACATCCCAGATACCATTTACTCCTTACCTGTGATGGCCACTCTCAAAATGCAGCCAAGTGGCCCTAGTCATTCTCTGCTGGACTGGCTCCATGCCTGGTGTACATGCCAGGTCCATGCTATTCTCTCTCCCCCTGGGACTTCCCTTCCCAGGACCTGGGGAGACTTGTGGGCTGTGAGTACAGCAGGGTCATTTGTGCCAGCCCATGCAGCCAGTCTCCCTGGCACATGCTGACTGCAGTGCTGGCCAGAGGCAGCATTCTCCTCATGAGTTACAAAGAGAGGAGCTGGGCCTGAAAACAAAAGATGGTTTTGCAAGCTGTGCAAGTCAGCTCTCACTGGTCTGCAAGACAAGGGGCTGCCCAGTCACACTGGTGGCACTAACCAATCCTTTGGTGTTTAATCTCCTTGTGAAAGGGAGAGCTGGGGGAGTTGAAAATGTGTCAGGTCTTAAGGTGGACTCTGGAGGAGTATAGCTTAGTATTTGACTGTACTGTGGAAGCCTTGTAACTCCCTTTACTAGACCAGAAAAATGCAAGAGCATGTTGTACCCCTCCTCAGATTACTCTAATTAAACTCTAGCCTGAAACTTAAAATCACCTCTGCTATCAGGCTTTCATTTACCTGCATGTCCTGAGCTGTGAAGCATTTGTTGGCCCTTTTTTTGCATATGCAGCTCTACCTATTAGAGGAAAAAATACTAGAGAGAGCTTATGCCACAACAGCAGTCTTCAGCTAAGCCCTTACAGACTTCACAGAGCTTTGAGCTGCTAATTGTCCAAGTGATCTCATTAAAGAACTAAAGATAGCTATGTGGACTAAAATGCTGTAATTTCAAGGGAAAGAATTCAAACCCAGTGAGGCCGTGCAAACGCCAATGTGCAAATGAGCCTCTGCTGATATTGACTACATAGACCCTTAGTTATCCTCTTCTCCTATTATTTGCTTTGTCCCAATATAGGAAGGCATATTTCATTCCCTCCTGTCAATAATTTCTGCAAATCAGTGAAGCAGGGTCCTTGGAAAATACTAGAGCTATTCTGGCAAGCACCACTGGTTTTAGCCTTTATTTAAAAACCATCACTTGTTTTTGTATTGCCCCATTCCTGAAGTGGAAATTATTAAATGGATCACACAGTTTTTTGTTTGCCTTTTTTTTTTTTTTTTACTTTTGTTTAATTAATAACAGCTAGGATAAATTTAATGAGAATTAATGGGAATAATTAATAGTCATGTAGACCAAACTGGGGAAACTTGAAGCTACAACTCACCTTAAAGTTCCAACTCTGTATCTGCAGGTTGTTACTTGATTCTTGTGACACTTTTTTTTCTTCATAAATGAATGGGTGTCTCCTAAAAACCTTGATGTTCACCCTTTCCTTTTGCAGACAGTTCTCTTCTTACCTTCCCAAATATCATTTTCTATGCTCTTCCAAACTCCTTACATGTCAATTGTAATCCTCTCTAATCCATCCTTTAGTGAGTGCAGAACTTATTTGCCAAACCTCTGTATGCAGTTATAATCTTTGAGGCTTTCAGTCATCTTCTCCCACAGCGATGATTTCAAGTTTCCTCTTTTCTTTCACCTTTGTGATTATTAGGGCCTCATCTTTCTAGGCACTTTCAAACCTTGTCATCCCCCTCTTATTAATATGAAATCTCATAAATCATGTGTCAGGCCTTTAGTTACCACGTCCTTTTTCATTCGTTCGTTATGCTGCTGCCTTAACAATTATTTTATCTCCTTATCTGCGCATTTTTTGAACATTAGTAAAAACTGGATGTCTGGTGTTTCTGGTCCACCTGTGCGGACCGAGAGCGCGCCCTACTGGTACCACTCTGGAAATGCAGCCCTTGAAATTAATCCACGCAGGTAGAATCAAACCAGTGGTCTTTTAAACAACGGTGTCGGTGTGTATGTGGTTCAGAGTTACTGTCTACTGCATTTAGTAGCCGAGGTAGTAGTAGTGATACAGTGATGCGGGTATCAACTGTTGGATAATATCTGTTTACACTTAGGTTTATGGAAAATCTGCAAACAGAAGTCCAGGAAATGGAATTCATAAAATTTTCAAAAGGTTTGAGTGTCATGAGAAAAGAAGACTTTGCGGCGTGGTTGCTGTACTTCACTGATGAGGAAAACAATGAAATTTACTGGCAGAATGTGAAAGACAGAATCGAGGCAGGAGAGGTTGGTACCCAAAGCATGCTTTGCTTCACTTCCTTGTTTGTATTTACAGGTTTTCATTTGAATATGTAATAAGTATCTAATGAGTATCTAATGAGGTAATAATGAATATCTAATAAGGTAACTAGTTTCCAAATGAATTATTGAAATTCTTGAATTTTATGCAAATAAGAGCAATGATAATTTGCCAACTGAGAAATACAACTATTGACAGTGAGTAGGCAATCACATCTAAACACTAAGTCACACCAGATTTAATGAAATGGAGTTATTAGGATTTGAATGTATTATTCATTATATATCATCTGAATTCTGTGATACTATAGAACATCAGCTTAGAAGAATTCAAGACTTTCTGCAAGTTTACAAATAACCTGGAAGACTTTTCTATTGCCATGCAGATGTTTACTGTAGCAAATCGTCCTGTTAAGCGTGGTAAGTGCTGTACACCTTTCATTTGGGCTTTTTTTAAATAAAAAAATGTAGTTTTTTAATGGAATTAGTATTTGATGAGCTTGTGAAAAAAGGTGAGCGAGATATGAGAAGACGAGAAGAGGATGACATATTCTGGAGAGAGAGATATTTGAATGGAGTTTAAAGCGAAAAAGGCCAAAACTGGGGGATTTACAAGTTGTGACTTTCATCAGTAATTAGTCCAGCCATCAGGAAGAGTTTTGTTTCCACAGCCTCTCTAGGTGGCTGTTCTAGTGCTTAACCACTCTCATTGTGGAGATTTTCCTCTTCTGTGTCAAACTCTTGCTGCAATTTACAATGATTGTGTCTTACCATTTTGCACCTTTGAGAAAAATGTGGCACTGTCTACTCTATAATCCCTTTTAGGCAGGTGAAGGCTGGAGCAAGATCCCCCCCTGACACTCTGGTCTCCCCAGCTCCCTCAGCTTCTCTTCTTCCGTCATGTGCTTCAGTTCCCAGCTGAGTTCATGGCCCTCCTCTGTCTGGTTTAACAACATTTTTCTTCTCTGTGGGAAAACAGATTTTATTTGCACAAGGCATACAAAGAGTGGAGAGGAAAGAGGATAAACTAATGGTGAAATAATAGTCATAAGTGAGATACAAGAGTTTAACTCACTTCTCTGTTAAGCGTCCTGTTTTTAAGTGCCAAAGATAATGAGACCATCAGCTGGTGTTGACTCTGGTAATTTTTCCCTGTAAAAACTCATTCCTAACCAGCAGGCAGTTGTGACTGTTTGTGCACTGAACCACGCTGTGATCAAAAGCAGTCAGCTGCTGAGGTAACTCATAAATGTTACACATCTACATGTCTAATCCTTTCCTGAATCTCACTAGGTTCTTTGTCTTGCTGTTTGCATGTGCATACATATGTGTATTCACACACATATGAATATTTACCTAAAAATAAGACAGTCTTCTAGTCCTCCCTTTTATTCTAGACTTCTTTTTCTTCCGAGTTTGCAACTCATCTTTTCTCTTTGATAAGGTGTTCCTTCTTGGTTTGAAGGTTATCATGCTTCACTGTTGTAGAAGATCTTTCTCCTTTTTTTCATTTTTTGTTAGATTCAAAAAAAGTACAGTGCCATGTCTGGATTTAAATTTAGCTTTGAGAGATTGAACAGTTAACATCTTTTTAAAGACAAAATTAAGACTCTACTATAAGCATCCCATATATCATGTCCTTTTCAAATTGCGGTATATCCTCTTGCAGAAGAATTTTCAACTAAATTTTATTTAAGCTAACTGTAAATAAATCAACTGCATTTATACAAGAATTGTTGAAAGAGACAAAGATGAGGGCTAAGTCAGGAATTTCTGTGGTGCATGGTCGTGTAAAGAGAGGAGGCAAAAAAGCTGAAGACAAAACTAGATCTCCAGAGGAGTATGACAGCTTCTTCTGCCACAAATCCTCATAAACTCTTCAACCATCATTTAAAAGAGAGTAGCTTACCTCTTTAAAAACCAGAACTACAGGTATATAAAGCCATGTGCTATAAAGCAGCACATTGAGCATTTGATTGTCTGTGTTTCTACAGAGTTGCTGAGGAGATTGGTAGTTAAGGTGGAGTATAACATAAAATACTGTTCTGTGAGAAGAGTTTTCTTGCAGAATAAATTGGCATGAAACTGGTTTGAGATAAAATGGTAGGGTTTTTTCTGAGACCATAGTGAGGCAAACACTTATCATCCCTATGCAGAGGTAGCAGCCAAAAGTATGTAAGTCAAATGCAGGCAGCTATTTCTAGCAAAAATTATCACTCTTACTGTTGCTTGAGAAGTAGTGCATTTCAAAATTTATCATCAAATTAATAAAGGTAGTATTACAAAAGATGAAGCACGCTCAAGAACACATGAGCTGAAGCCTCTTAATAGTTTACTGGTTCTCACATCCCTAATTGTCCAGTTAGGATACCCATGAGACATTGTAAATTGTACAGAATCCTGCTATTTATGTGGTTTTCATTTTCTTCACAAGTTCATAGTCACCTATGATATATTATTATGTCTTTACTAGCTGAGTTCAAGAGAGCAGTGAAGGTGGCAACAGGACAGGAGCTCTCAGATAATGTTTTGGATACCATCTTCAAGATTTTTGATCTAGATGGAGATGACTGCCTCAGCCACAGCGAGTTTCTTGGAGTCCTGAGGAACCGAATTCATCGAGGTTTGAGGGTAACAAGCCTACATAATTGTTTTTAAATACCACAGATGATGGCTACAACCATCTTGTAAATGCTTGTAGAAACACAAGTAGAGTTAATGAATAGAAAAAAATGTGTATTTTAAACTGCATATGCCTTACTGCATGTGAATCTGGGAGGAGTGCTGCCACTAAGAACTTGTAATTACACATGTGAGTTATGGAAGCAACAGCACAGCATTGCATATTGTATTTACACAGTCTGGGAAGAGGACTCTTTTCTGTGTAAATGCTAAACACACTTTAACTTTATTAACAGGTACCACAGCAGCAAGGCATTCAAGGTTACTGGAAGTGTGTGAAAAGAGAAAGCATTAAAGGCGCCAAAGAAGTGTGGAAGCAAACTGGGAAAAGTCCTTTTTAAACAGTCCATTGTTCTTTCGCTATAAATGTTGTTATTTAAAGGAGCTTCTCTGTCCTGTTTACATAATAGCTGAATCAAAAGTATTCTTTTAACTATAGTTAAAGTTTAATTAACCCAGACTCTAATGCAATAATTTTATAATCCATATCCAGTGCAATCTGTTTGGTTTACAGAACTATTATTACTTTTGACCTCCATACAGAATTACTCTTGTTCTAGGGAATAGTGTTGTCTACTGCTCTGTGGGGTCTGACCCTGCACTGTAGGACACAGGATACGCAGGAGTTAATAGTGTCCCCAGGCAGGATCATCACAGCAGTATCATCTTCTGTTGAAGGAGTGGACATCATCTCAATTAGCCACCAACACAGCAGTTCTTCTCTGGCAAGGGCAGAGGTCCAAAAGGCAAAATCACTTGCACAATACGTTTCAAATCCAGTTACCCTGTGTCAAAGAGGAAAATTCACATGGTTCATGCTCTTGTTTTTATGATCTGCTCGTGTGCAGGTTCCTGGTGCCTGATTCCACCAGATCCTGTGTGGATGTCTGGTTTGTCTACCTTCATGATATTAATATTAAACTGGAAATACAAGATTGTTGAAGCAGGCTTTAAAAGTTGCACATTGATCGATGGATGTGCATTGAGTCTCTCAGGCCTTTTCAACCAATAGTATAAATGGGAAGCAAAAATCCTCATTCTAACATAAACAGTGGTAGCTATAATTTGACTCCTAGCTATTTTGCTTTAATTGTATCACAGAAGATGAATGGGAAACAAATAGTCACTTTATCTTGTTAAAGATTGTGACAGGGAGTGCTGCAGTATCTCAGGAATTCAAGGTTATAATAAACAAGTGTTGGGGGAATAATAAGTCTGATGAAAAAGTAAATACAAGTGTTTATTACTACAGATGTAAAGTTATACCTAAGATCTTAAACAGTAAAACAAGGAGCAAATCAAAATTAACATTTAGCAATTACAGATGAACATTTTTCAGCTATAAGGTAATGTGCATCTCTGTGTACACAGGTGTGCATGCGTCATGTTTTGTCTGTCTTACAGTCTCAGGAGCCCATAGTCCCAGGTCCAGATCACTCTTCCTGGTTGGCCACTATGTATAGGAGATAGGCTTATCTGTAAAGCTGTCAAGGTTCTTCCTCTTTCCCCCTCTCAGTTGTCTGACTTGTCTTGGCTGGAGTGAAAGCTTAACAAAAACAGGTTTGTGATAACAGAGATAATAGATTCAAAAGGTAGACTAGGGAAATGTCTCAAGAAAAACAACCAAGAAGTCTCACCACTCAGTGAGGAAGTATCCATCCCTTTTTTGTGTGACACCAGCTGTGTTGTTCTTGAGTTCAAATAAGCTCAACAGGAGGTGTTTTGTTGTCATTTCTTTGGGGTTTGGTGGGGTGAGTCTTGAGAAGAAGTGAAGCTTCCATGATAGACGTGACTTCAGAGCAGCGGTCACTCAGAGAAGGGACAAGAGAAGATGCATTGGGAAACCATAAAGAGATGCCACCTAAGGAATATCGAGATTACAGAGAATGTGTTTGGTGTGTTGGTAGCTGTCAGGCAGCTTTGTGCTGAGAATTCCTGCTGCCTGAGCCTCAGCACAGTGGTCTCTCCTAAGGAGCAGATTGAGAAGCCAGCAAAGCACCTCTTCTCCCCATGGCCCTGCTTGGAGCTTTAGTTTAAATAATGTTGAAGAGAAAATGCCTCTATTCCTGTCATCTTTGGATATGGACCCAGAACAAGACCATGCCTGTGGGGGCATCCTGATACTGACGAATTCACCAGTGACCACCAAGGATCCTTTTTTTCCCCAGGACACAATCCAAATGAAATAAACAATTTGGAAACAGTCCCAAATGCTACTGCTCCGCCTCAGCCTCCTCCTCTCAAACTGAACTCACACAGTGCTCTGTGGGCAGCAAGATACCACAGGGCTGGTTTACTTTGTGTGTTTGGCAGTTGTTTGTTGCCTCTAGTGATGGGAGCTCATGGGAGCAAAGGTGGGGCAGTGGGACTGGCACCGTGGTACCACAGCCAGCTACACGTCACCAAACAATCAAAAATAAGAAAGAACCTCACAATTCTCTGTGTGTGTGTTTTCACCCAAAGTGCTTTGTGCCAGCTCTGACATTAATGCAAGACTACCTTTTATTTGTTGCTTTTAATATTTTGGCAAATAATTTTTGCTTTGGAATGGAGCTTATTCTTTAACATTTTAGTCTGTGTGAAGTTAATAGGTGTATGATGTTTTTAATTGCTTTTGTGGTTTCTTTTGTTTACGAAGTAGTTGCTTTTATAAGCTGCTTGGTTTTCTTTTGGAAAAATCAAATCATTTAGCTTTAGTGTATCTAGAAGTTTAATTCCTCAGTGCTCATTTGTATCTAGGTTTGTGCAATCAGCGGTATTTGCTTTCAGCCGTTACTGAAAGTGGGATTTCAAGTTTTAGTTTTTAGCAAAAGCTTTTGTGTCAAGTTCAGAGGAAAAGCAAAGAGATATGCTTGGGTTTAAAATCAATTTTGTGTCTGTAGTAAAAAAAAAATAAAAGATTGATTAGGAATTAAAAAATAGTTACAATTAATTTTCATAAGCAATCCTGAAAGTGCAACCAGGAAGGAACATCTTTGAAGACCAGGGATAACTTGTCCATCAGGCTCGAAGAATCAGACTCTATGTTTAATTTATAGTTTATTGTTATTTGTCTTAACTAAAAGGCTTTATAAAACAGTCTTAAAATAATTTCTCATTTTTAATACCTTGGAATGAAAGAGCTGTTTGTGTAAGTGTTTAGGTAAACATTGTCTTTTAAAGACAGCATCATAGTTTCATTGTTCAGTGTTTTAGTTCTTTTTAGTCACTCTATGGTATTTGCAAACTGTCTGCATTACTCAACAAAATTTAGTTAAAAGTTTATGGCAGCTGCCAGTCTAAACATATCAATTATGACTTTTTTAACATTAGGAACTCTTCCTCTGAACAGAAATATATAAAAAAACTAAATAAAATTGATTTTTTTTAAATCTACCATATGTGGAATAAAGATTAATACATTGTACATTGCAGAAGCCTCAAAAATTGATTTAACATATTTCAGGAGGAGATACAGGGGCAAGTACAGTCATTTACAATGTATAACTCATTTACAGAATTTTTTTTGTATTCCCATAACAATACTTTTTACATTTCTTTCAGTTCTTTAAGATAATTGTTTAAGAACCATTTATTCTTCATTTCCAAAGGAAGCCAAGGCAAAAATGCAGTGTGATGTACTAGAACTCATTGGTTGTTTCTAGAAATTTATTCTAGTGACTCAGTTTGTACAAGCCTCTTTCTAAAAGCAAAACTCCCTCTGGATTCAAACCAAGTTGGCAAGTTTTAACAAAATATGAAACAATGAGGAGTACATATTCTGCACAGAAGAACTGAAAAAGAAAAGCTTTATCACAACATTGTATGGCTGCATCAAAAGTAAATCTCTGAATTACTCCATCTCCTTTGGTGTATTGTCTCATTGCAGGGTTCAGACAGGTTGGCACTGATTGTGCCTGGAAACACCCTGATCTGAACCCAGGTATCATCAGAATGTGTTGGCTTGCCTGTTGAGCTAAGTGTTATCCAAAGGATGAGCAACATGTTCATTCCTAATTTCCAGCTTTTGGTGGAGAATACGTAAGGTGTTTATCATTTTAGGAGTGATAAATGTTTTGCGTCTGGACTTCCGGGGGACTCAGAGCTCATGGAATTTTGGGTGTAGATACCAGACCATGCCTTGGCTGTGAAGAGTTTACAGGTTACACTTCAGTTACCTACAAAGCAGAGACAAGACAGTCCGATAAACAAGCCAGATCATGGATTGTGGTTTCATGGCACTTCACATGTCCAGTGTTTCAACAAAAAAGGATCACTGCCCAATAAAGAACTAGAATAGGAACAACCCTGTTACTATAGAGGAAGTATTATAAAATTCAGGTATATTGACCATACTTTGACTAAAACATAGAAATGGATCAATAAATGTACATCGAAATTTAAAAATACAGTTTTCTTCTCATGCAAAAGTTCACACAGGAGGATGCAAGCATATCTCGTGCCTTCAGTTTTCATGTTTCCTATAAACCAGGTAGGTCAGGAAACTACTCCAATGCAGAAAAAATCTTGAGTCATTCTAAACAGAAAATACATATCTAAATAATGTGTTTATTAATTGTGAGATCCAAGTTGACAAAACAACAGCTCCTATAATGCAGCTGGTCACAAGGGAAACATGAAGATGAAAGTGGTGAATGTAGACACACACTGTTAATGCCCCACTGGCCACAGGAAATCCTACAGAAACTGAAGATGTCACCCAACAGGAAGCAAAAGCCCTTTGCAGGACAGAAAACCTGAGAGGCTTGAGCATGCACAAAATTGCCAGCAAACAAGTGTGTGTCTCTTCACTCTCCTGCTACTTGAAAGTTTCCTTTTTGGCTTTGTTGATGAAACAATTCCTACTTGATTCAATAATTAAAAAAAAAGTTATGCAACATATGCAGAGACAGAATTCCCACTAGGGTGGTATTGGCCTATAAACAATATTGGCCTGAAAACATCAATGGTTTCGGTTCAGTAACGAGTTCCCTAGCACAGAACTCTGCTCACTGGAGAGCCAGGCTGCTGCTCCTGTATGCCAGCATCCACAGGGAGCCTGCTCAGCAGTGCTCCCACCTGCATGGTTTTAGACAGCACCTCATGCCCTGGAAAGCAAAAAGCTGTGCTGCCTCACACGTGTACCCAATGTGAGTTTAGGTTGGATATTAGGGAAAATTTCTTCACATAAAGGGTTGTGAATCTGTGGAACAGGCTGCCCAGGGAAGTGGTTGAGTCCCCATCCCTAGAGGTATTGAGAAGATGTGTAGATGTGGCTCTTGGGGACATGGTTTAGTGCTGGATTCAGAAGTGTTGGGTTAATGGTTGGACTCGATGACCTTAGAGGTCTTTTCCAACCTTAAAGATTCTATGATTCACTTCTGGCTCTGGGAGTGGCCTGCCTTTCCACACTGACCAGGTGGTGGAAGTAACATGGAAGGCAGCAGGCTGTGGGAGGATGGACACAGCACCTTGCACAATGCTGTTTATGATGGGGTATATGTTGGCCACGTTTCAGACACAGATTTGAAAAGCTGGGAGGAGGGATATTCCACGGGGGGTTTTCTCATGTGATTTCAGACCCAAGCTAGCTAAGAATGCTCTGGAACTTCCTCTGGAGGGTCTGGCCTTTCTCCATGGACTGCAAAGGGTGCACAGAAGATAAGCCTCGCTGGACTAAGCATGTCCTTTGTGAATGCCACCACTCTTCATTGTCTTTAAAGGCCCTTGGATACAGATACTTGCAGTTGGCCATTTTTTGTTAAATTGATGGGCTATTTTATGTGAAGGGTGAAAACTCTCTTAGAGAGGAGCTGTTTTAAAATTGTCTTGAATTTGGACCTAAAGGAAATAGATTATGAAATCAGAACCATCCAAGGAGCAATTTCCTGGAGAAAAGATGTACTACAGAGGTGTTGTACAACACTGTATGCCTCAGATCCAGTGCTTTACGGGAATTTTGTCAGTTGTAGTGTTACCACATGGAGCAACTGGTAGCTCTAAATCACCCCAAAGAAAACCAATTGTTTAATTTAACACTTGCCAATAAAGTGTTTTAAAAGTCTTTTTTTCTAATTAAAGGAGTTTTTTTAATTATGTGGCATATTTTCATCTACTTTGATAGTACTGGAATGAGCAAACATAACATTGTGCACATCTGTTAAATAATGCACAATGCACATAAGGCAATTTTGAAAGCAACAGCAGATGAGTCACAGGGTAGATTCTTACATTCACTCTTGAAAGAATAACAAAATGAGATGCTTCACCACTAGTTTTCAGAAAAGGAGGCTAATTAAATGATGGGTCCTAAAGTTAAACAAAGCTACTAGAAGAAACAAAATGTAATTAGAGTAAATGATAAATTTAGGAAACATGAATATCACTGAACAAAAGGACACTAGGAAAGTGAGGAATAAATCAATAAGGCTGAAAATAAATTTTTTTAAATGCTGTTTGACCAAAAATGCATCTTCACAATTTATAAATTTGACCTAACGCAAACAAGGGCAAAGTAATCACTTGCAGTTGGTGTGTACTAGATTACATGAGCTTTACTGGAATGTGAAGAGCAAATACTTAAACAATCTCAGTTGGTTTTATGTGTACATCAAAAACATGAAGCCTCCAAAAAAGTTGATTTGTCTCATATTACAAGGAATAGAATTCCTGATGAGACAAATGATCATTTTTGCATTAGTGTCCATCTAAGAGACTGTTGGGATCCTTCTGCCTGTTGCATGCTCCTGGAATTCAAGTTGAGCTACTTTGAGAGGAAAAAATACAGAAGCAAATTGGAGATGAAATTGTTGTAGATTATAAGGTCTAAATAGTAAAGAGGGAAATTCTGAAGAACTGGAGTGTTTGTGGGACCAACAAACATCTGGAAGACTGTGCAATAGACTCTAACTGGTGCTGAGGCTGCAAAGGGGAATGTTTTACTTCTCTTAGGTGTCTTTTTCTGTGGCTAAAGCAGGTGGGCAGCCAGAAATTGAGGTGTGATGTGAAAATGGACAGGGGACACTTGTTTTTTTGGCTATTTGACACTCATGGGATCCGACGTGAGTGTGGTGAGCAGCCATTTCCACATGGCATTCTCACTTGCTGTTCAGCTTCCCAGAGTCAGCTCCAAATGTCATCACTTGTCCCTCGCCACATCTGAGGCAGCAAAGTTTGCACAAGCTCCACTGCAGCCATTTGAAGCCAGACAAGCATTCACTAAATTCTGGCAGAGCTTCCTTCATCCTGCTTGGCTTCTACTCAAGGAGCTGTTTTCTTCTCAAGAGGTCCTTGTAGAGACATCCCAGATGGCTTTCAAAAGTGGAAGATGTTAGTTCCTGTCAGCTGTGCCAAGGGGCTCCTCAAGCAGCATTACTCCTCAGGGAGAGGGGATTGTCTGGAGAAAAATAGTCCCTCTCTGCCACCTCACAACCTTGATGTTGTCCTTGTTTAATTCAGTTTCACTTCGGTTCCTGCATTATGGAAATGTTACTGGGTAATGGTCAAAAATAGTCTGTCCTAGGTTTATGCAGCTGTCACTGGCTTTCCATCCTACCCAAGGCATCTGTCTGACCCAGAACTGAAATACTGACCATGTCACGGCTTCCAGCTTTGCCAGCATCAGACTCCATCCAAACCACACACAGTGGCTGTTCCTACAGCTCAGTACAGACACATGCTAAAAGGGAGTAATGTCAACACTCACATGGCTCTGCCAGTACCCCTGTGGGTAAAACTGGAGTCAGCATCAGCAAGGAAGACTGGAATAGGGAGTATCACGTTGGATCACCTCGCATCTCCTCCCTAGCATAGTGAACTGTTTGCTAGCTAAGTCTGTTTTTATTCATGGCTGTGCTGCTTAGTCTTCATTTTAGGAATTGTGATTGTCGTGAAGTATTTTGTCAGGAAAGCTGGTGGGAGCACAGCCAAGAGGAGGGTCAGCACACAGTAACAGCCAGTCACACACACAGCACACACAGCTGTTTGCAACTTTACTTCTCAGGTCTAGCTCCCTTCTCTTTAGATTGCAGGCTTGGGACTACAATGCTTTTTCACTGAATATACTACCAAGAAACTAACAGCTATTAAGCGATTAAAAGCACATACAAGTATCAAACTAAGATTAAATCAATTACTGCTAAAAGGACTTTTAACAAATTACTAATTATTTGGACACCAAACATTTAAATTCCTTCCCATTGTCTTGAGGCTGAATGTTAGAAGTCCCATGAGACCTTGAGGTAAAGCACATGCCAGCAACTGTGGCATCTTTTGACACGTTTAAGAAACAGAATCACGGAACCATTAACATTGGAAAAGACTGCTGAATTAATAAATCCAATTGGTAATCCAGCACTGCCATCTTCACCACTAAATGATGTCCCCAAGTGCCACAATTAATGAAGATCAGAGGAACTGGAATACTTTAACCAGCACATCAGTCCAAGACTCATAGTTCGCCTTAGATGCAAACTGCTCTTCGTCAGTACTTCTCAAGAGTGACTAGGCCCCATAGCCAAGATGCTGTCCATGTAACTAGTCACTTGTCCCTGGCCTTACAGCTCCCCATTAGGAATTGGCCAGACAAAATTGTTCCACCAGCTCTCTCCCTCTCCTGCAATCCCTTTCTTTAACAGCCCTTACGTTACTACATGTAATTTTGTACTCTCCTTCCATTCTGTCCTGATCCTGCTCCCATGTTCAAGCATACCCATGCACCGAGAGTTGATCCCAGACTGATTTCCATGGGTCCCTGGGCACATCTCCCTGTTTCATAGTTATTTTGTGAATGTCAGGGCCAAAGGTTACTGCTTCATTCCTCTGCTCTGATACCCAGATGAGCACATACACTCCCCTGACATTCCCACACATACAGAGGCTGCTGCTTGGGCATCCTGTCAGCTGTTCACGGGATCAGAGGTTTGGGTTGGAAGGGACCTTAAAGATCATCATGTTCCAACCCACATGCCATGGACAGGGATACCATTCACTAGATCAGGTTGCTCAGGGCCCATCCAACCTGGCCTTAAACACCTCCAGGAATGAAGATGTAAAAGGCTCACAGGCTTCTGAATTGCTGATCTCTCCTCTTAGTGCTGTTCTATCATCTGAACACAGGTGAGGACAAGAGGAAATAGCCTTAAGTTGTGTCCAGGGGAATCAGGGGAGGTTCGGGATAGACATTAAAAAAAATTTCTGAAATAGTGGTTAGCTATTGGAATAATTTGCCCAAGGAAGTGGGGGATTCACCATCTCTGGAACCGTTCAAGCGGCATCTGGATGCGGCACTTGGGAATATGGTTTAGGTGTGATTATGGTGGTGCTGGTTTGAGAGTTGGACTTGATCTTGCAGGTGTCTCCCAACTTTGATGAGTCTGTGATTCTGTGAACAGGCAAGACCAACTGCTCCTCTCCCTGCCCTTGCCAGGGCAACAAACCCACCACTGCTGCCCCTGCACCACCTCCCCACGGTCACAGAGACTACGGGCCACACCACTCAGGTCCTGCTCACCCACATCAGCCCCTCGTCTTGTTCTGTCCAAGCCATCTCCTTTCGGGGCACTGCTCTGGGCTGTTCCAGCCCTATGGCTGGGGTGCGTAGCCCTGTGAATGGTGTGTGTAGCCCTGTGGACGGTGTGTGTATCCCTATGGATGGTGTGTGTATCCCTATGGATGGGTGCGTATCCCTGTGGACGGTGTGTGTATCCCTATGGATGGTGTGTGTATCCCTATGGATGGTGTGTGTATCCCTATGGATGGGTGCGTATCCCTGTGGATGGTGTTTCCATCGCCTGGGCCCGGGGCGACCCCTCCCGCCGCCGCCAGGTGGNCCGCGGGAGCCGCCGCGGGGGCCGGGGAAGCGGTGCCGGCCCGACCACCCTCTGGTTCGGGAGGGAAATGGGGTTTTTTGTCGTGGCACGAGCAGCTCAGACCCCGGGATCCCACGATAGTAAAGCCAGAGTAAGGCCGAAGATTTCAGGAGTGAAAAACGCCCGCAAGGCAGCGCCGGTGGCCGTGCCCGTCCGGGTTCGCGGCGTGCCCGCAGCTGTCAGGAGCTCACCGGCGTTCAGAAAACAGCCAATAAAACAAATAACGGTAAGTTATTTATAGATAAATACCCTGTTGCGGCACCCGAGAGGCTGTTTGAGCTCTGTACGTGCTGGCTGAGCGGGCGGAGGCAGCAGCCCCGCAGTGCCCGCAGGCGACTGCCCGGACCCGTCTCCGCACTCGTGGCGGACACGGAGCCGCCCGCCCAGCCAGGACCGCGCAAAAGAGCAAAGCCGAGGCTTAAGACCAGTGTTTATGGCTGGAGGAGGATCCCGCCCCGAAACGGCCCCGCTGGTGCGAGCACCCTTTCTTGAGAAAGGGGGACCGGTGATGGCGAGACCTCGAGGTGCATCGGGAAGAGCGTTGCCAGCAGGTTGAGGGAGGTGATGCTGCCCCCTTATCGCTCCTGATGAGGCCGCGTCTGGAATGCTGTGTCCAGTTCTGGGCTCCGACAAGAGGATGGTGCCAGTTGCTACTGGAGAGTCTTCAACGGAGGACCGCAAGGATGATTAGGGATCTGGAGCATCTCCCTCATAAGGAGAGACTACAGGAAGTGGGCCTGTTTAGTCTAGAGGACACTGAAAGGAGATCTCGTTAACGTAGATAAATATCTCAAAGGCAGGTGACAAGAGGATGGTGCCAGACTCTTTTTGGTGGTGCCCAGCGACAGGACGAACAGCAGTGGCCATAAACCAAAACACAAAAAGTTTCACCTCAATATGAGGAATAATTCCTTTACATTGAGGGTGGCAGAGCAGTGGAACAGGCTGCCCAGGAAGGTCGTGGAGTCTCCCTCTCTGGAGACATTCCAAATCCACCTGGACACATTCCTGTCTCACCTGCTCGGGGTGACCCTGCTTTGGCGGGCGGGGGTGGACTGGATGATCTCCAGAGGTCTCTCCCAACCCTAAGAATTGTGTGATCCTGAGAAGGAGGCGGTGGGCGGGCGCCGGGGCCGCCTCTGTCCCGCCCACTGCGGCCCGCCCAGGGCCCGCCCGGGGCC
>WEIV01009476.1:76496-105381 GCA_013390005.1 Calyptomena viridis
CGGTGCCCGGCAGGGAAGATGGCGCCGTCCCACGTCCTCAAGTGCTGCCAGAAGGTGCTGGCCTGGGTGCCCGTGGCCTTCATCGCCCTGGTCGTGGCCTGGTCCTACTACGCCTACGTGGTGGAGCTGTGTGTGTGTGAGTGCACCGGGAGGGTCGCGGGAGCTGCTGGGCGGGCGGGCAGGACCCTCCGCCGGGCGCCTCCTCCGCTGCGCCCCAGAGGGCTCGCTTCTCCCTCCGCCCGCCTCAGGCTCTCCTGCAGGCGGGCGGGAGGAGACCCCTGCCTCGGGCGTGCCCTCCCTCCGGGGCCGGGTTTACCTGTTGTCCTCCCGCCCTCAGGCGCCTCATGGCGGCGGGGTCCCGGCCCGGGGCCGCCTGTGGAGAAGCGAGGGACGGGGACCGGGGGGGTCCGGGGCGCTTTGTCTGGGGACAGGGACCTCTCGAGGGCAAAGCCCCCCCGTGTCTCCTCAGGAGGGATTTCCCCTCTGTTTTTGTGTTGTTCATCTGTCTTATTGATACATCAGATAATTCCTTAGGGGTGTATAGGAGTCTTCTATGTATGTGTGTGTTCCCTTTGTAATTAAGAAGCGCAGTGTCGTTGGAGCATAATGAGGCTGGAAACGTCCAACTTAAGCGGGCTGGGGAAAGGATTTAGGGCTTATGGGGTTTTGTCAGGCCGCGTCCAGGCTTTCTGGACGAGGCTTGCCCTTATATAAATGTGACTTGCAGCCACTGTCGGTCAGGGTGATATTTACCCTTTACCGTCTTCAGGAGGAAAGTTCCGTTCAGGAGCATGTTCAGGCTTTTTCTGGGCAGCGTTCATGGAGTGGAACTGCGATGTGCAGTGTTCATTAGACTTGCTACAACTTGGAAGCAGCATAGGAAAACTAAGGAACGCGTTACTGAGTGTTTGGCATGTTTAAGTGAGGAAGCTGAAATGAAAAGAAAAAAACCTTAAAAGTACAAAGAACTATTTTAAGCTACATATAGTCTGCCTAGTGTTTGTAAATCCTTGTACTTCTTGCTATTTGTGTAAACTACATGCTTTGATATCCCTAGCTAGAAATAAAAGGTTTGCATATACTTTCTATCTAGGTAAACTTTAAAAGACATCCATTAGAAATAATCAGTTATTCTTTTTCTGCAAGGAATTTTTTTGATAACTTTTCTGAATGCTCATGTTACTTCACAGCCTTTTGTATTTAGAGATGTGGACTGTTAACATGAACCACAGGCAAAAAGTTACTTGGACTTTAAATAGTAGAGGTGTAGTTGTAAAATAATGCTTGTTGAGACACTGTGTGAAGTGTTGACATGAGATAGTTGCAAATATGTCAGTACGTCCAAAAATTGTACTTAAAACTATAAACACTTGGAACCAAGTTTTAGATAACCATCAATACTGGAGGTCTGGGACATGAGTAGTCCTGAAAGGGGCTGCGTGAGGTTATAGACTCGCATTTTACAGGTTTTCTGTACCCACTGCAGTGTGGTCAGTATGACAAAAGGCAGATTAGGGCTATTCATTTCTTCTCTTAAGCAAAGAACAAAACCTGAGAGATTAGAAGGCTTGCCTAGGGTTGCACAGGTGGTCTCTGGACGAATTGGAGACACAACCTCAAGCTGCTGAGTCCCAGTTTTGGATCAGATCTGGATCACAGAGTCAGTCAGGACTGGGTGCTTGTGAAGGATTTCCTCTTTGCAAGCATAGAGAAGCTGCAAAGAGCCCTCCTGAGTTCATTAAGATTTTGTTTGTGTGAAAATTACAGAAAAGGTTGGCTCCTGTTCATGGGAGAACTTCTGCATCTGTAAATCTGGTTTCTAGACGTAGGGTGCTTTTTGCTCACAAATCAGCTTAATAACATCTGCACATAGAGACTATTAAGAGAAAGTGTTATTTGATAAGAAAATTACTGTCTTCTGTTGCTGTCACCGGTTTTTACAGTTGTTACTTGTCTAAATTATACTTGATGACCTAGGATTTTATTTTTCTGTGAGTATTTTCTGTTGTGGGTTTGGTTCTTGTTTGTTTTTAATCTGTTGAATTTTGCACTCTTAATAAAAAGTCATTGTCAGCAAGAGAAAGGAAAGGGGTTTTGTGTTTGAGTCTTTATGGTGGTGTGAGGTCTTTTCCCTTTGTATGCTTTTCCACTGCATTTAAATTCAAACCAGCATAGAGAGGATTTATGGCGAAATAAGGATTTTCTGTTTCTCTTGGCAGGTATGTTTGCTTTTTCCCAGTGTTCCTTATGTTCTGTTTGTTTGGAGAGCTACTGCATTATGTACTATGGAGAAGAGCAAGAATGTGCCTTCAGCACATGGTTAGTGGATGAATGAGGTGACACTGGTCTTTGCAGGTGTTCACATAGAGGGGGTGCAGAAGCAGGGCTTATAGCCTTGGTAAAAGGTTGATGTGTGCCTGGTAAAGGAAAGAGAGGTGGAGGAAGGGAAGCTTTGGAGAAGAGGAGACACAATAGAAAATTTGAAGTAAATACTAAGAGAAATGAAACCCCACAGACATCAGTGCTTTTTTAAATGCTATTCTTAAATATTAGATAACTGTTAAGATGTGAAGCTAACAAGGAAACAGGAAGAGAGAGAGCCTTTATTTCCCCAACTCTTTCTTCTACCTGTTTTTTTCTCCTCCTTATGATCCTCATTTGTTAAAGGTTAAACATACATATTCAGTTAGGAGATCAAGTGGGAAGCCAAGCTTAGTGTAGTATCATAAAATATTCTTAGTAAGATAGGAGATGGTAGAGTTGGGGCTGCTTCTTTCATCACATCACCCTTTTCCTTTCAGTTTTGCTTCTCTGTGCTGTTTTGCCCCACCCTCCCCTGCTGGGGTGCTCACATATTGCTCAATGTCTTGCTTTTGGTGTTTGACAGACTCAGTCTTACTCTGTAATTCGCTGCCAGTATGTATTTACTTGATTATGGCTCTTCTATAACCCTAAATTATATTACTTACATACTGGCAATGAACACTGAGGAGAACTGGTGTGGATAAGATGAAAGGAGGAGATTCATGAGCTCGTCTATTGTTTTCCTCCAGTGGAAACTGCCGGCGTGGTTCTGTCTCTCTGAAGCTGTTGAGCGCTGGCTCATTTAGACCGCTAGTGCTGTGTAGTTGTGACCCATCAGGTAAATTAGCTGTTAAGGTAATTGGAAAGGTGAAAACAACCGAATGCCTGTAAGCTGAGGGAATGTCAGCAGAATATAAAATTCTGTGAACATGTGTAATTGAAGGAACTGCAAAAGACTCAAGGCAGCGTCTCATTCAGAGGATTTCGAAGTGCTTTGAAGTAGAAAAACATGAACACTTTCTTACTAGATTATTTTGTCTTTTCACATATAACTTGCCCAGAGCTCGGTTTGCAAGAAAAACGCCTAGCAATACATAAAGGATGTTGTAAAGTAGCTTTTTGTTTAAAACCATTTCATGTGCTCTTTCTTGTTATCAAAACATGTTTTGCTTTTAACATCACTTTTGTAAACAATGGCTATATTATGCTGTTGTTGAATTGGACTGATTGTGTCTGCTTACCACATCCCTCAGATGCTCGGAAAGAGTGGAGCGCTTCTCTTGTGCTGATTCGTATTTTGTTGTCTATCCCATCTCTTATTTTTGTAGGTGATGGGCTGTAATACAGGCTGGGCAGAGGGTGGTCAGAAGACACTGTTTTGACACATGTAGTCGAAGTTGGTGGGTGAAGCCAGACTTTCTTACAGGCAACCCTTTTGCAAAAAAACAAGCAGACTTTGGTAGCGCAGTCTGCACTGAGAAAAAGAGAAGTTAACTGGCTGAATTGTCTGCAGATCTTAAGGTGTATTGACTAGTTTTATTTTTTAAAAAGTTAATGACTAAAAATCTACTGGTTAGGTTTTTATTTCTGCAGTGGGAACTATATTTTTTGAAAAACACAGTCCTTACTCTTCTCCTGGGCCAGGACTTTTAAGGACAATGACTTATTTTACATATTTACTAGGCTGTAGGCTTGTGAATGTATGAGTGCTTTCATGCCTCAAGTTCTGTAAAGTATGGAAAAATGTGATTTTGAAAGCTGTGGGAGTACCTAGTTGTGTATTCTTTTCATAGCATCTAGTTGCAGAAATGTTTGATTTTTTTTATTTCTTAATACAGGGTGATGTCTAGTGTGTCTAAAATCTTAGCAAACGAAGGAGTTTGTAATTTAGAATGCATAACTTCATGTTAATAGTACAAATTATGCTTCTTGCTGTTCCAGGAGACTGCAATAGCTCTTGTCAGTAGGGAGGTAGCTCTGACTTCCCCAAAGCACAATCCATACGAGAAGCACATGGTGATCTGTTTAGTGCTTCCATCTGAAGAGTCTGTTGCATAAACAGAGAGAAGGTAATTCCATCTGCCTCTTCCAGAAGAAATCTCTACTGAAAATGCTAATGCAGTATCTCTCAAGCGGTGGCAAGGTGGAACTAACAGCAGTGTGTCAGTAACTTCTGATTTCAAACTACAGAAAAAGCTGAAGTCTCAACACTGAAGTACAACATTTGCATGTTAAGCATATAAAAAGCATTCCCGCAGGAAAAGAGGGTTACCTTTTCAAGGAAAGGAAAGCATATTAAACAGACTAGATCATTAGTTACAGTTAACTAAGTCTATGTGCCTCTCATGAATTCAAAAATATAGAGATTGAACCACTTTGCTTACACTTAGTTGTGTTGCAATGTCTCAGCATAAGCATGCATATTATCATCTTAAATGAGAACCTTTTCTGTTATTAAGTGAAACTCCTGTTGAGGTGCTCAGACTGAATACAAATTACTGGCAAACTAAGCGCTCAGCTAGAGTAGAAAGATTATTTTCTTATATGTTGCTTTGCATTGTATTGCTCATTCTAGATTATAGGACAGGTGGGCACGTGCCTTATATGGCATGAAATCTGTGCTCTTGCCAGTCCTCTAGTGAAAAATGGTTCCAAGTGCAACAGAACCAATCAGCCTGGTTTCTGGAGGAGTTGTCTTGTGTCTGCTCACTCTTCTGCCATCAGAAGGACGCCATCCCTCTTCTCCCTCCCAGCCCTCTATCTGCAGTGCCCGCTCCAGCCTTCTCTTGTCAGTTTTCCCCTGCATTTGCTAAACCATTCCTGACAGCCCTGCAGTAGTTGGCATCTTTCCTTGATCCCTAGTTACCATTTGGTCAAAAAGAATTGTGATCCAGTGGCCAGTTTGGTGTTGCTTGGCTTGCCCAGGGGACTAGGCAGAAAATGAGCACCTGAGCTCAGAGCAGCTGTTTGCTACCAGGAAGTGTGGGCTTGTCTCTTCTACCCATCCAACAGCTTTGCAGAAACTTCCTGGCGTGTACTTGATGTGAGAACTCCACTGAGCTTCAGCACTTGTCTGGAACTGGTCCGTGGGCAGGATGGCTTTGGAGCAGGGGAGAGAAGGGGCTTAGGGAAAGCCAGGAGCTGAGTGTCTGAGCTGAAGCAGGAAGACTTCCTGTTGTTTTACTGTGATCGCTCATTGCTGCAGCACCTCATGATTGTCTTTAGATGTGGCCTATTGAGCTTTTCTTGCTTTGATAGGTCTTGGATAGTATGAGTGTTTAAGATTATGGAAAATAACTTCTCTCAAATTTTTCTCTGGTAACAACAGTAGGAGCTTTGTGTACGCCTCAAGTTAGAACAGTGCTCTAAAAGTCACTTGCATTTTTAATCAGGAGTTTTACGTTACTTTGTCACTTCTAAGTCTCTGTTTTCCTACAAGATGCTATGGATGAAGGGACCAGAATTTCAAGTGTATGTTTTCAGTAGACATTACTTTGAGGTCATTGACCCTGTGCATACTGTGAGCTTCAGGTTCTTCTCTCTGTGGAAATTTCAATAATTGAGACTTTGTGCTCTAGTGACTCATATTTTTATGTGTTAATGTACATGTGCTTTTCATAAAAAAAGAATTTTCACTGTTAAAAGATGGGTATCTGAGCTGAGTTCTAGTACACCTGTGAAAGGTGAAACATTGGATGGCACTGTACCTGCTTTTACTTTTGGAACGTGAGACTGCCTGTGATGAAAAATAGGAGTGGGATAGATTCTCATTGTCTGTCTAAAATTGTACCTATAAATGTAATTAATTTTTGACCCATTCAATACATCAGTGTTTGTTCAAAAAACTCTAAGAGTTTATTCTTGTTTAATGTGTGCTGTCCTTACTAGTGTTACTGGTTTTGAAGCAATAACCTGAAGCAGCTTTTAACCACTTTTCAATTCAGTCATTACCTCCATCTCAGCTGGTGCATAATCTTCCTGTAGCAGGATGAATATCCATTTTTCTCTCATTAGTATGCTTGAAATTTAGTAGAAACATCTGAGAAGTAAGCATAGACCACTTTTGTGCGTATAAGCTGAACCTCCACCAAGGCGTGAATCACATGTAAAAGGGGTAATTAGATTGTAACAAATGCATTTGTTCTTTTTAACCACTTCCCCAGTTTTACCTCATTTTGCCTTCACTCAGTTGTTTTCTGTGGGATGTGCTTAACTTCTGGTTTGGGTCAGTCAAGAAGAAAAAAAACCACCAGATTTTTCATGCTCTTGTGCTTCCACCCCTCAATCCTCAGTGGAGTGCCTCCTACCTAACTTCTGACTGTCTTCACTAATCTGTGCTAAAAATCAAGTTTCTCCTCTGCAGCATTTCTAGCATTTCTAGCTTTTCCTTTTTTTCCCCCCCCCGAAAGACTAAATGTTTCATCAGTTCCTTATTCATGTTCCCTTTTGAATATTAAAGTTGTCTTGCGAGGTTGTCGAAGAGAACTAACTAATAAGAGCAGCAGGCTTTGCCTTTGCAGTTTCTGCAGCAGTCTCTCTGGTGCTTTATATGGTGCAGCACTGTCTTAAATGTGAAGCATGGAACCATTTTAATCATATGACTTACAGAATGGTCAAGTGAGGGTTTTAGTGCAGGGCGGTTTTGTTTGTGGTATTTGACTTGTGCATCTTCCCCTGTGTTTGTCCCCAGAGTGGGGAATTTCTAAGCATCTCTTGTGAGGTGCTAAGCACAGAGATAGCTGAGTTGGGTTGGTTCTTTTATTTGTTATTTTTAAGCCTTTTGGGACAAAAAAAATTTAGAGGTGGAAGTAATAATTCTTCTGGAATTAGGCAAGCTGCCACTGCAGAGAGAATGAAACAGAATTTAGATTAAATCTAAGTAATTTTGAGAGAAACAGACATTATTTGTTTGAAGAGACTTAAACAGATAGTTATTGTATGAGCTGGTTTGCAATTGTCTGTAGTAGACTTAAAACTTATGTTAAGTGTCTCAGCTGCTGCCTTGTCATAGCGTGAATGCAGAGAACCTATTACTGTACCATTGCCCTTGACAAGTAGTCATTGCTTTTAGCTTTGTCAGGTTTGGATTAAAAAACCCCAGAAGTGAAGTGTATTTCCACAATGCTGCAATTGATGGTACCTGAAGGCTTTCATATCTGTTGGTTTGTGACGTGCAGATTTACCCAGACATCACAGAGGAGAGCAAAACTTGCAGCAAAATTTGGTTTCTGTTCTGTGTTGAAAAAAGGTGGGGTTTTTTGGAGGTGGTTCAGTGTTTTGTTTTGGTTTGGGGGAGAGGGTTAGGTATCTGAAAAAGGATGCAAGTTATGCATAGGATTTTTGTAGGAGTGTTTGTGTTTGTAGCTTTTTATCTGTTTAATCTGCTGCTCCTTAAGTTTCATGTTGGGGGATTTTAAATAATTGTATTTTTTAAAAACTTGAGTTCAGCCTAGTAATATGCATACAGAGATATTACAGAGATAAGGCTAAAACGGCAGCTGATGCACAGAGTAGGCTTTTTAAAAAAAGTATTGTTTTTTAGTAATTCAGAATTTAGACAAATTTTGAATTTCAACAATGCAAAGCTTAAAGACCATATAACACTAGATTCAGTCATTTTTTTCTCTTTTGTGTGGCTTTTTTTTCCCCTAACATTCTCAAAATTGTAAATATCCTATGTTTCTCCCTACTTGCTACACTTTCAGAACCACTGGGGAAACCCTATTCACAGGATCACAGAACATGCCGAGTTGGAAGGGACCCACAAGGCTCATTGAGTCCAACCCTTAGCCCTGCACAGCACCATCCCCAAGAGTCACACCATGTGCCTGAGAGCATTGTCCAAATGCTTCTTGAACTCCATCAGGCTTGTTGCTGTGACTGCTTCTCTGGGGAGCCTGTTCCAGTGCCCAACCACGCTTTGGGTAAAGAGCCTTTTTCTAATATCCAACCTAAACCTCCCCTGACACAACTTCAGGCCATTCCCTCCGGTTGTGTCACTGGTCACCACAGAGAAGAGATCTATTGTCAAAGGGCTGTTAGGAGAAGGAACAGGGATCTGTTTGTGAGCAGAAATGATCTTCTGGGAGAGCTGTTAGGTGCAAGCAGGGCATCAGGAGCTGTGCTTCCCTGCCTCAGCTGCGTGGTTTTGTGATGGTCTCCTACTCTGTGACACTGCTCTCCTCTTGCTGTACAGCTTCTCTGGAGTCTTCGGTCAAGCAGATGCACCCCCTGATTCTTACAACAGGTTTAAGAGTCTGGGTCAACTCAGTCATAGAAGTTTTAGAAGTAATCACTCTCCTGATCTGACTTGCCATAACTCGATGTGGTTGCTGACTTACATGTTAAACCAAAGGCAGTAATTTCTTGTACTTTACAGACATTGTTTCCCACCAGTGCAGCACACTCCAGTACTTTACTTGCAACCCTAGATACTCTTGGAACTGTATTATGGTATGTGGTAGCCTGGGAAGATGACGGAAAAGGTTAGTTCTCTTAGTAGATGCCATGTGTGCATCAACCCCTACTCGTTTCTTGCTAGGATGTTTGCCAGTTTTGCTGTGTTACATCTAGTGCTTTGCCATGAGAGCCCTAGTGCATCTTGTAGGTGTAGTAGGGCAGCATTGTTTCTTCCCTTGGCACACACTGCATTAGGATTTGTAGTACTTCAGCTGAACCTTCTTAGAGCCCTGAGTTAATGCTTTTCAAAAGTATGTGGTGAAATGTCAGCAGTCAGGTGAGCTCTGAGGATATTTTTGTTTTAAATGTATTTATTGGGAGCAATAGTTACCGAATGAGAGCTATGGGGATAATAGGCTGTGCTCTTTAGTATGCTTGCCTCTCTGTTTACTCTCGAATACCTTCTAAGGTTGCGTTTGGATCTTCTGGAGTATCCAAAAATCCCTTCGCAGTGGCTCATGTACCCTTTGTGCTGTCACTTTTCTATGTTCCTGAATCCTCTGATAGTTAAATCACCATGAGAAGTCTTTGAACCTTTATTCGTTCCATAAATATTTTTGTAATGAAAACAATAAAATACTAAATATTTATTAGTATTTACAGATCCAGTATATTGAATACAGGAGTTCCCCATCACTAAACTCTCCCACAACTAATACACCTGTTTATAAATGACATCTTTTTCCAGACAATACTTCCTTAAAGGTCTGTATTCAAAAGCTTGGCTTATTAAATATCTTGATGGGAGTTCATGTAAATTATATTACTGGCTGCTCTGTTGTTAATGTGTTGCTGGCTAAAAATTAGCTCTTATCATAGGTAGTTCTATATTTAACTTCATGTGGCAAATACCAATCAAACCTGACCAATGTTACAACTTAAAACTTCATTTGGGGAATCCAGTGACCTAATGCATGAGAGGAGATCAGCTTACCTCTTCTTCCATTACTCAATGAACTTGGCGACAGCAAAATCCTCCTCTGAGAAAACAGAGTGCCTAATACTTTGTAAGGAGATTTACAAGGAGATTTTTATCCACAGAGTTTTGCAAGGAGATTTTATCTTAATAGTTGAGAAAACGCTTGTTGCAAGCAGGACCAGTAAGTAAGTAAGGATACAACTGATTTTGGAAAAGTCTGAAGCCAAACTTGAAGGAGAGTGCCTGGTGAACAAAGCAGGTCCCTACCATCTGCTGACTGTTCTCACTGCTGGTCCAGGGCTCACACCTGAAAGTCACAGCAGCTATCTGCTTGAGTGAGGTTTTTTGTTTTTTTGTTTTTTTTACTTAAATTTACTGAGAGTTTCTAGTGTCATCTGCAGAACACCTATCTTGTGCAGGGTGTGCGAGACAGCTCTGTCCAACATAACGATAACTAGCAGTCTGTCAACACCTGCTGATTATCCTGTTTGTCACTCCTACTGCTCACCAGTGTCCTAGCAGTGTCAACTACAGAACCACCGCAGCTATTCCTAACACAGAAAGCACTTTCACATATGCAGATACTTGAGTGTAATGTTACTATGAGCTTGATCTGGCCAGCCCGAGTATGTAAATGTAATTAATTAGTGGTGTGGACATAAGCTGGCTCAACTCAGATGCTTCTGAATTTCTATGCCTTTCTGGTGATTCTGTTTTTTCCTATTCCCCAATGTACCAGAGAGAGCACAGCTCACTGACTGGTGCAAGTAAGAGGTCTCTTTGTCTTTGAGAAGAAACCAGGCTTTCTTTTGGCTGTATCTGGTAGCTTAAAGGCAATATTGGAAGCAATTTATGCGCAACACTTCCAAGCTACAGAGCAATAAAGCTGCTACTGTTACAATAAAGTGGAATTTTTGGTAAAGAACTGAATGAAGGAAGTCCAGTAATTGGAGTAAGTGTCTGAGGAAAGTGTGTAAAAGTAATGCTAGGGATTAAAATCCATCAAAATGCAAATAGAATGAGCAGTGGCAATAGTGATTAAATAGCTGAAGAAAATCAAGTTACATTAGGGGGTTTTTTCAGCAGTTATGGTAAATTGAAAGTGAATAGTGCTTCCTGGGGAATAGGGCTTTTCAGGGAGAGCAAACCTGGTACATCAGTGGAGCAGAATGCTAACTTTATATGCAGGAAAAGCCTTTAGTTACTTGAGCTGATAACATCTCTTAGTACATTATAGCTGGTGTGGACACAAGTATGAGACCACAAGGTTGAGACCTGGCAACACTTCCTCCTATGTGTTAACCAAATGTAACTCTTGGCTTTGAAGTAATTTAGAACGTGCAGGCACCATCCTGAGAAGATCATTAGACGACCTTTGTTATAACTTTGAAGAATATTTTGCAGATCCAAGTTAAGGAACCATCTGTAGGACTTTGTGGGTTCCAGGAGTCACCTGCCTTTGTAGCTGTTTTTTTGAACTGTGGAAGTGGTGGCACAGAATTTACTTTTCCCAGAATATAAGGCAGAAATCTTTTCAGTTGTCATAGCTAAATTCGTTGCTAAATGTAACTCAGTACCCAGGGAGTATCTTGCATTGATTATGCTAATTTCTGCTGTAGCCTGTTTGTATTTATGCACATACTCTCTGAGGCTGAAAAGACCTTGGCTAAATAAAAAGCTTTATTATTGTGATAAGAGAATGTTTTGTGGACAGCAAGCCTCTGGCTGCTTTAAATACTTCTTATAGTGAAAGAATTGTATTAATATTGTTTTAACTATATAACAAATTGTAACGATGGCTGGTAACAAATAACAGAAAAGTTCTGCAGTGCAGGTTGAACTGCCTCATTTGAAATATTAATATATGTTACGTGTTCCTGTGATAATGCTTCTCTGAATCCTGTAGCAATGGCCGTAGTGTTCATGAACATAGAAAATATGGTGGCCATAGAACACAGAGCATCCCCTTTGCACCAACGTGTCTCTTCCCTGGCTGCATTTTCTTCTTCCTTTCTCCTCCCACCCCGTATTTGACACGCACACAAGCACACACACTACCTGCAGTGCCTTTGAAGGCATCATCTTGTGACCACTTGAAGTCACAAGGAAGCTCACTGCAGTGAGCTTCTTGGAGGAGTTTGGGCTCCAGCTCACGTGCTTGTGGAAACAGCTGCACAGCTTTGAGACATCGGCTTCTTTTCCATCTCGTGACTGACTGTGTGTGCCCCAGGACAGGGAGAGGCCATTCACTGCCAGTCGCCCTTCTTCACTGCGATTCCTTGCCTTCAGTGGTGGTTCAAACATGACCTGAAGTGTCTGGGAAGGCAAGTGCTCACTTTTGCTGTTGGTCTGCAGTAGGGAAGCAGGTAGATGGTTACTTCACAACTTCATACCCCCCTGCAGCAAGAGTTGTCCCCCCCAGGTCCTGTGTCCGAGACAAGCATTGTGTTAGACGTGGGTGACGGTGCCCCCGTGCTGCAGACCAGTCCCGCTCAGTTCTGCTGCTGAGGCACATGGTGTGGGGGTATGTGCCTCTTCATGCCAGCACAGCACAAAGGCCTATGGAGCCACCTCTCCTGCATCACCGTTCTATAAAATGTTGCTTTCTGAATCATCCAACAGTGCACTGGGGGGAGGGGATACTTGTGTCCTGTTCCTGGATACCTGGAGTTAAAAAAAAGTGTCGGCCTAGCACCACATAAAGATAAAACAATTCTAGGCTTGTTCGGCTCAAATTTGTGCTGAGGACGTTCATTCCAGCTGGTGGCAGTTGTGTGTGCAATTCCTAGGCCCCCATAGCCTTTTGGCAGGGACCTGGCAGCATCTTCCTGCGTTGGCTTTTGGCTACATGATGCTGTCAACTCAGTCATCTTGAGTCATTTGTCTAAAAACAACTCCCTGCTGCTTAGGGAGGAAAGCACCTAGTGGGTGCCTGCCAGTTGGGAGATAAGAAATAGCTCAGTGTGGAAAGGTCACAGAATTAAGGCTTTTAGAGAACAGTGAAGAAGTGCCAAGGTCTTCATGCTCTGATGCCGCCCCGTAACAGAAGCCAAATGAGTATTTGCTTAAGGAAATTCATTCATTGTCTGTCCCATTAAGTAACATTTCTACCATCTTCTTGTGAGTGATTAAGTTTTGCATTTGTAAGTGGGAATGATGTATCCATGAATCTGAGTTACACTTTTAATAAAATGCCATTTTCTGAACAAATGAAAAACTTGAGGTGTCAGTGATGCTTGCCTTTGCAGACAGGGCAGTGCCTGTGAGGAGTTTATGTTCGATTCAATACTGGTAACTTCTGGAGGTATATGTGAGGGGTCTGTGTATGCATGGGGGGTTTTTTGTTTGTTTTTGTTTTTTTTAAATATTTTTAACCCCTTTCCTTAAAAGCTGAGAAAAGTTAAGGCTGTACATCTGGTGAAGGAATGCAATTGCGCATTTATCACTCCTTCTTCCTACCCATGGGGAATGTCAGCCAAAATGTGAATGTTACTCTTGAAATTCATGGAAAGGCTGAAATAACCGAAGTATGACTCCTGCTGGGAGCCGTCGTGGGAGGGGACAGGGAAGTAAGCATCGCACTTCAGTAACAAGATCAATTCTTGTCCTTTTCTATACTTCTATATTAGTTGCAGTTGAATTTCTTGCTTTGCAAGAAGTGTATCTGGCTTTGATTGGAACATGCCTTTTAGAGGAGTAGGAAGATGCGATGTGGGGGTTTTATTTCCTTGAAGGTTGAAGGGAAATGCCTCATCTTTCAGTATGCCTCTTGAAAGGTCCTGGCAGATCATTGTACCTCTCTGCCTTGGAATAGACAGATTCAGTTTTCTCTTATTATGCAGTGATTTGAAAGATGCTTGAATACTTTGTAACAATCGTGAAAATAAGCCTGAAACTGAAAGCAAACCAGCTCCCTAAATGTACTTGTTCTTTCAAAATGTTGAGAGGTTTCCTTGAAGCAGCTTTAAAAATTCTCCAGAGTTTTCTGAAGTTGGCACCTCTATCAGTTTATACTTCTGAGGAATGCTTCCAACAAATGACATTTTCCCCTACCTTCATTTGTTATATAACTAATGATGTCCCCATGTCTGCAGGATTGTTTCCTGTGATCATCTGTAGGCTTCCGCCTCTTTCATTCTTGTGACATAGGTGAGATGAAAGATAACAGACAACAATGTAAGGAAGACTATCTAGAAAGGTGTCGCCAACAACTGGGGTCGTGAAGGAAGGAGTTTCTTTGCTGCCAGGGGTGATGTTAGGGGTCTAAATCAAAACTAAGACAACCATTTCCTTTGTTAAAATCAAACCAGCAATTTCTGCTTGTCCTCTTAAGAGGACTGAATTATAAAGTGCATTTGAATCCAGCCTAATAAAAAGCTGTATGGTGTATTTTGAAGGTAGTATCCTGTAGAAGGTGAATCCACATACTTCGTGTTGTGTGCTTGCTGTGGCAGTGACCCCAGAGCACTGGGAGCTGCAGTGTGTAAGCTGCTCAGTGCTACGGCACCGGCTGATGGAGTGTGTTGCACCTGGACATCCCAGGACAAGCTGCAGCAGCAGAAAGTTCTATGTACACCTCTTTGCCTCTTCACAGAGAGGCCTTGCTGAGCTCCTTCCTTAGTCAGGTCGATTTTGGAAACGTGAGGAAGCCAAGATAAAGCTCTGCACTGCAGGCAGACAGGATTCTTTCACAATGTTGGACTTGCTTGGTGCTGTTACACTGAGATATTAAGCCCTTTGAAATTCTGAGGCCATAGTGAAAACTCCCTGTGTGTCTGAGCACCTGAGTGCCTGCTTCTGAACTCTCTGCATTGAAGTAAACTGCAGCTTTCACTATCTGGACATGTTTTATCCTTCCCCAGCAATACCTTTTCCTAGAACTTCGTAAGTCTTCTCGCAAAACCAGAAACTTTAATATTAAGAAGTTAATCCAAAGATTATTTTTGCGCGTTTTTCCTTTTGTAGCTGAGCAATGGACTGATATGGCAATATATTTTAAGATCTTAAAAAAACCCAGCTGTTTTAAAATACTTAAACTTTTCTGAAGTGTGGAAACAGGTTTGTGTTGACTGCAGTGCTGAAGGCACTAACTGGTGCTGATGCATCTAACGTAGTGCATAGTATTGCAAGGTTAACATCTAAATCATATGCAGTGTTTATTTTGCCAAAAAAAAAAGAATATGGAAAAGGACAGTGCTGATTTTTTCCCCCATCCCACACTGCAAGCAAGAAACAGTGTTTTAGAAATGCTTGAAGTGAAAATGGTACTGATGTAGCAGAAGCTGGCAGTGGTATTTAAATAGAAGAAAACTACTAGGGAGAAAAATGATAGCGAGATAAGCTTGGAATTTAAACTGTGGGCCAGGGATTGGAGACCACAATGACAATGTCTTGTTCTGTGGAATTTTTTTTTCCCCTGAACCAGAGTTCAAAAGCTAGAATTGATTTCTTGATAGTGTAAAGGTGCTTATAAGATGGTGCTTATGAGATGGCCAGCCTAGCAAATACTTAAAGGTCTTTATGCAAAATGATTGGATATTAACTTATGTGAAGGAAGGCTTTGCTTTGTAGTAGGAAGAGCTGTGAAACTGTCCCTGTGACATTTGCTGAGTGAATTTGGATAAGTATAGTTGGGTTGCTGTTCATTTAATCTACCTGACAATGGGCATAACAACAGTGAAAAGAACAGAAACAGAAACTCTTAACCTCTTCTGAGACAGAAGAGAACTGAGTATCTTTTATTTCATCCGAGGATGATAAGACAGGATGAAAATCGCAAGTGTTTCAGCCTTGGCTTTTACCTCAAACTGCAGGAGTTGGTTGAACGAAAATTTTGCTACAGTCTAATAACTGCCTTCTGACCTAAGGGACCTACATATGAAAGAGAAATTATCTTCCTGGTGCTGTGAGCTTTAATTAATTTTTGTGAAGGTTATTTAAGGACCTTTTCGATGAAGTCTTGGAGGTGATACAATATTAAGATTTTTTTGTTTTGTTTTTCCTTGTGAAGCCTGTTTACTATTTTGAGTCTTCAAATATCAGATTTGACTCACAGTTTTGTTTTATGCTGAGGGCAGAAATGAGGCTACAGATTAAGGAGTGCTTTGACCAGAATTAGTTAAAAAAATTTCCTGTAGTTTTATAGATAATGATGTTCTCCCAACCCATTTGAGTATAATTGAGAACATTTTTATATTTCTTGTGTAAGGAAATACATGTTGATCCAGCTGTGTGCAGAGGTGTTTACTTAAGATACGAGGAGTCAAAGACAATGCTTAATCTAAAGTACTTTTAATATTCTTTTTAAGTTGAACAACCAACCATACTCAGCGAGCTTATTTTAATTTTCACCTTTTTAATGATTTTTATCTTCTCACATTGTTGAAAAAGAGGAAATAACACATTAGTGAAATTTCAAGCAAAAAGATAGGATTTGCTTTAAAAATAATTAGACTTCTGTAGCATGCAGTGGAGTGTGACAGAAACACAGGAGGAGGCTGTGCAAGTATCCATAACTAATGTGAAATTGAGCTGTTCTTTAGGATTGACCTCCTTGAGTTTGAAACCAGCCTTGTTCTATTCTAAATGGTAATTTCTTCCTTCTTTAAGTGGAAGGAACCAAAACCTTTTTCATTAACTTCATAGAGGCTTCTGTGGACAGAGAGAGTTTGGATATTAAATGAAAGGGGCAGGGGGAGAAGGGAGAAAAANGCAGGGGGAGAAGGGAGAAAAAGAAGGGGGGGGGGGTGGGGGGAAGAAAGGGAAAAAAACCCAGAACATAAATGAATAGGAAGGAATCAAAGGTACAATGAGATATCACATCATTGTATCTCTAGTTGATTATAAAAAGAGGCACAGTTGCATAATACAGTTGCAGACACTTTCACTGTAAGTGACATCTACAGGTAAGTGAGACATGCCACCTCAGTAACCAAAGGAACCCTTTGGAAGGAGATCAGCAATACATACTGAAGCCCTGCAGATTTAAGACTAGCGTGCATCAGGAAAAAGCTCTTTTAAATTGGGGCACTCAAGCTAATGACAGTAAAAGTGCAGAGCTGAGAGAGAGGAGACAGTGTGGAGTGAGGTAAACTGCAGCAGGCTGGGTGTGCTCTGTTAACCTTTTACTCGTGCTGGTGACCAGAAGCTTAAATTTACTGTGTAAGATGAAGAGTCAGGAAAAGATCCTTTCCTCATAGATTTTCAGTCATTTGGTGTCCAAGGAAGAGATCAGCAAAGGAAGTGATATGAAAAAGCAACCCAGTAAGTCCAGCAGCTCTCTGTTGAGCATTGCACCTGAACTGATGAACTAAGCGTGAAGGTTTTGGAGAAGCCTGGAGGCAGGAAGGTGTAGTAGTCAGGCAGTATACAAGGTAGATTTGAACAATAAAATTTGCTGTTGGCATGAAAGGAGATGAGGCTATAGGAGATAAGGTGGCAGAGAGGTTTTAACTATGCCTGAAGAATTCAGGTCGGGGGGGGGGGGGGGGGGGAAGTAAAAAATATTATGTGACAGGAAGAGAGAAGTAGTGGGGAAAAAACTTAAGAGTAAGGAAGTAGGTAACATGTAAGAGTCTCAGAGGAATTTCTGTAAGAACTTTTTATTTTATTTTCTCCTTTCCAGTGGTACACCTGTTGGCCTAGCTGTTGACTCAGAAAAATGAGGTTCATATCTGAAGGGGAATATGCATAAATTGAGTCTAATTATTGTCTGTGGAGTGTGCGCTGAGCACTAGTGCAGGGAACTGCATCCCTTCAGCTCTTCCACTAACTTGCTGAGCATCAGGGACTGGTGGGAGGAATACTAACTCCTGTTCTACCCCAGTGTTGTGTAGGGAGGCTCTACTAACACCCAAAGTATGCTTTGGGTCAACTACCTCATTTATCTCACTTTTAGCCGAACACTTGATTCAGTACGAATTTACTTAACGATTTTTTTTTCTTTCTCTTCCAGTTACTATTTCTTCAACTGCAGAAAAAGGTAATTTTTTTAAAATTTGTTTTGAAGATGTGAATAGCTGCTTTGCACACAAGTCCTAAGGGACATAGAATTTAAATGTACTCCTTTATGTAAGGTCTGTATAGTGAGTAGATTTGTGCTAAGAAACATGGTAAATATTTTACAGTTAAGTCTGTTTAGTTTCTAATATCACAATCTTGGGATGATGACAAGATTTGTGACTAATCCAAGTAAGGCAACTATGACTTAGGTTGGCAAATATTTTTAAATGAGTACCTTGTAAGAACAGAAGGAGAGAAGAAACTGCAGCAGATCCTCAAGTCCGTTTTCTGTTTGGTCTTATGACCTGAAAGACTTCTGGAAGAGGATGAATTATTGTTGTACTGCTTTCTATTTTCCAGACAGCTTACCAAGTTCCTCAGAACCCCATTCTTTAGGACTAGTTAGAATTGTGCTAAATACAACCATTTCAAAAGTGGCTACACATTATAATTTTAAATTTCCACGTCAAGTGGTTAGGGCCTTGTTTTGAAAAACTTTACCTTGATCTTCATATTGGCTTTGGCAAGTGTATGCCATAGTGGGTAGTGCTTGCAGAGATACAAACTGATCAAAGAAAATTCTAGCATATTATTGGTGTGATACTTGTTTGGGAGTTCATTTCAGCTTACAGGGAAACACGAGTGGTAGATTAAGCATAGATTTGCACTTTGACTATACACAGAGGGCTGTTACAGACTTGTAAGAGGTTTTTTTTTTGCTGTTTGCAAAACAGCACAGAATTTGAGGCTAATCTAGCAGTTTTGTTCATGGTCGGAAACATCTACCTGAACACCGTGAGAAGGAACCTTGGTGGAATTTGTCCTCTTCTAATAAAGAGCGGGAAAAATCTTCAAAATAAGCTGTAAGCCATTCAAAATGTGAGCTTGTCTTACCCTGGATTTTTGCATCCCATTTCACAGCTGGGCTCTACCTTGACTTCACAAAGTTCTGAAAGTTGCTGCTGCTCTGTTTACTGCTGACCTGTATACGAATAGGGTTTACTTTCTAGTTTTTTCTGGAAAAGCAAAATCCATGTCTCAATTAAGGAAGCCTGGCAGAGCAATGATGTTGGTGTTACACAGTCAGATCTCTGGCTTTATTACAAATGTGGTGCCTGTCTGACTGAACCAGGTGCTTCTCAATCTACCAGAGAAGAGAAATGCCAGACTAATTCATGATAGTGACAGTATCTTTGGAACCTGACTGTTAGGCTTTTAATAGCTGTCACCTGCACACTTCTTGCACCTCCAATTCTGAATCATGTCATAGGCATCCTGAATGCATGAATTTTTCAACCATGAAGGTTGATTTTAAAATGAGATAGGAAGTGTTTTCTTCCTTTGACAAGAAAGGTAACGTAAGTTTTACAAAGTTCCTATAAGCTAACTCAAAATAGCCAGGCATCAACATCAGAAGAGTCAAAAGGCCAAAGTACCAGCAACAGTGCTATGTAAATTAATAATGTGCATGTTAGCAAGTGTATTTTGCTCCATATTTCAGTGTACTGTGTTGTAGTGGTTTGACCCTGGCTGAGCTCCAAGGACCCACTAAAGCCACTGACTCACTCCCCCTCTGCAGACAGACAGGGGAGAGAAAAAAAAACCAGAGGGTTTCACGACTTTAAGATAAGGACCATAGGAAACCCCATTACCGATCACCATCACAAGCAAAACAGACTCCAAGTGGGAATATTAAGAATTTATTATTATCAAGATCAGAGCTTAAGAGTGAGAAGTTCAATAGATCTTACAGACACCTTTCCCCCCNACCATGGTCTGCACCATGGGCTGCAGGGGAACCTCAGCTCTGGTGTCCTGGAGCACCTCCTGCCCCTCCTTCTGCACTGACCTTGGTGTCTGCATTGTGGTTGTTCACAGCTTCTCACTCTGCTCTTCTCTAGTGGCCATCTTCATCTGCCCCCCTCTACTTTTCTTCCCCTTCTTAAATATGTTATCATGGAGGCATTACTATCACTCCTGATTGGCCTGGCCTTGGCCAGCAGTGAGTCCAGCCTGGAGCCAGTTGGCATTGGCTCTGCTGGAAACGGGGAAAGCTTCCAGCAGCTTCTTGAAGAAGCCTTCCCCTATAGGCCCCCCCTGCTGCCAAAAACCTGGCCACAGAAACTCAATACATGTGTTCAAATCCTTTTAATCCGGGGCTTAATTGCAACTTTTAATTAAATTAGTGACTATTTCTTCAACACATGAAGGCTAATTTTTTCTTTGTAGTTTATATTCTTGTCTGGATTTATATCCATTAGGATAGGGGAATAAAGTCAACTCTGAATCTCTCTTAACGATAGAATATACTACTGTTATGTACTATTACCTCTCTGTAATCTGACTTTGTTCTGAAAGTAGTATTAAGAATGATTCAGAAAAGGATGTTAAGGGTAAATCTTAGGAGGACTTAGCATATTTTAGGAGGATTCTGAGATCATGTCTTAAGACATAGCCTTCCAGAGGCCGTAAATTACAGTCTAGTATACATCAGTGCCTTTAAAGAAAATTTACTTCACTTGGCCACAGCATGGTACCAAGAAAGAGTCCTGGATTGCTTTAGCTTAGCCAGGACTTCCTCATGACTCTGAGTCTGGCTAAACTGGCAGATACTGGGGTTTGAGGTTTTTGTTGTGTTTTCAGTCCAGCTTGTAATTACAAGAAAATGAGCTAACTAGGAAGGAGTCTGGTTTGTATTTGTACTGGAAAACAATATAAGATGCTTCAGGGAGTAGTCTGCAGAGGAGATACTACTACCCAAACCTGTGGGTAGATGGACTGTCAAAGCTGTTAAAAGTGGTCTCTTCCTTCCTTCACATTTCTTGGGGAGCACTGATAGGGCAGTTACCTGTAATCACATTAGGACTGGCAGCATAGGAGTGGGAAAAGAAGCAGACATTTATTCACAGTGGGGCCAGTATGGACTGCCAATTGCAGGTTCTTTCCCACTGTGGTGCCCATCACTGGCTCCTGAGGACAGGCCTTTGGCTCTTAATGATGATGACAGATTGCAAGATCTCAGTTAAGTGAAGAGTGCAAAGACACTTTAACATCTGCCTCTTTCTAGTAAATACTGGTAGCACTGACACAGGTCTGTATCCTTGCTGCAGCCAGCTGTGGTGCCTGTTATTCCGTGTGCTATTGGGTCATTTACAGCCTGTGACAAGACTTTGAGGTTCTGCTGTTTGAGGTATTGTGCGTGCACCAAAAACAATCCTTCAAGAGAATCTGGGTTCTGAGAGTGGTTTTTATGGGCAGAATAGAGCTGTTTACTGTGTAAGTTAGTTTTGCTGTGCCCTGCCCTTCCATGTATCTCATTTCCTCTTTCCTTCTATTCAACTCCTCTCGCTGTTTTCTCCACCAAAGTTCTGATCTGTGCCACTGATTCCACTCCAGTTTTATGACCTTTTCTCCTCTCTTCTAGGCAATTTTCACATGCTTTATTTGCTTAACCACGTTGTGTTTAAATGTAGAGTATTTTTTAATAAAAGACAGTTTCTAATTATTCATTGCCCACTACAATAATACACAAGTTCTTTCCTATCAGGATGACAGTTTTTGGATAGCTTTAGAAAAAGGTTTTGCTTCTTGAATTTTCACTCAGCTTCACAGCTGAAACTTTGCTGAATCTGTCTGTAAGGTTGGAGGAGTCAGAGGCAAAGGTAAAATGCAGAATTCTCTGAAGAAAACTTAAATGCAGTGTTTGTTTTCATTGCAATAAGTAATGAAAATCCTGAAAGATGATGATTAAGACCACATCTGTGACCGTGTACGTGGATTCTATGAGCCGTTGGAGGTTCCAAAGTTTTGACCCTGTTCTGCCATCCATGAAATACACCATGCACCTTATTAAAGGACTCTCTTTATGTGCTCAGAAAAGTAGGTCAAGTTTCCTTCTCCTTCAGCTGAAGATAATATAAATGAAGATAATGTAAATATTTAATATGACTTTTCTAAGAGTTGCTGTTTTGACACAACTGGTCTGTTTCCTTTTGACAAGTGGTAAAAGAAACTGTTAAAGGAAGAAAGAGTAAAAGAAATTTCCTGGGTCATAAAGTCTGGATCTCTGGCCTTTAGGGCAATCATATCACACAGATTCATTAGTTAATTCAGTAGTTCATTTGTTGAGCTCCCTAATAAAGCCACCTACATTTTGTTGCTACTGTGACTATAATCAGACACTCTCAGATTGTATTCCTCAGATGATTTGAAAGAATAAGGCAATTTTTAACTCACAGCTAGCACAACTGGAGTGCAGTCCTTTCCAAATACCTGTGTGGGAATTTTTACTGTAATTGATAAGCAGTGCCTTCTATAACGACACAATCCAGTGCTATTTCTATTTGTAGAAATTAAATTGAATTATGTAGGCCAGTAATCAAATACTTTGATATAATCTAGAATAGAATTATAGCATCATTATCTTTATCCAAAAAGATTAGTTGTTTATATGCCACAGGTTCATTTCTGGGGTTTTGTTGTTGTTTTGGGGTTTGGGGGGGTTGATTTGTTTTTTCCCTTCAAAATCTGTTTTGGAAAGTTCAGCAAGGCCAAGTGCAAAGTCCTTCATGTGAGTCAAGACAGTCCAAAGCACAGACACAGGCAGGGCAGAGAATGTGCAGAGAATTGGGAGCAGCTCTGAGGAGAAAGACATGGGGGTGTTGGTTGATGAGAGCCCAACGTGGCTCAGCAACATGCACTTGCAGCTCAGAAATCCAGTTGTGTCCTGGGCTGCACCAAAAGCAGTGTGGGCAGCAGGTTAAGAGAGGTGATTCTGCCCCTCTGCTCTGCTCTGGTGAGACCCCACCTGGAGCACTGCATCCACCTCTGGGGTCCCAGCACAGGAAGGACATGGACCTGTTGAAAAAAGAAGGCCACAAAGATGTTGAGAGAGCTGCAGCACCTCTCCTGTGAAGAGAGACAGAGAGTGCTGGGGTTGTTTAGCCTAGAGAAGAGAAGCTTTGGGGAGACCTTATAGCACCTTCCAGTACCTAAAGGAGGCTACAAGAGAGCTGGGGAGGGACTATGTACAAGGGCACGTAGTAACAGGACAAGGAGAAATGTCTTCAAACTGAAAGAAAGCAGGTTTAGATTAGATACTAGGAAGAAATTCTTTACTGTGAGGGTGGTGAGGCACTGGCACAAGTTGTCTAGAGAAGTTGTGGGTGCCCCATCGTTGGAACTGTTTGAGATAATTTTGTGATTGTGATAAAAACATATTATTTCCTTGAGGAGCAGCAACCATCACATGTGGTTGGGGGGGGTTCCATTTAATTTTTTTTTAAGTGAGCAGTCCCAGATTACTAAATCTACCCAGGAAAAAGGGATTAACATAATTGTGTCAGGTGGCTCATAGTGTAGTAGTTTAGCCCTCCTCAAAAATCAGGGGGTTCATTTCTTTTTCTTTTCAGCTATATTCACCAAACTCTTACTTGTATTTTATTGCAGTTGTCTACCTTGTGGTTTTTCATCTGTCATTTGTCATGTTTGTATGGTCCTATGGGAAGACAATTTTCACATCTCCTGCAACCCCCTCTAATGAGGTAAATATGTTAGAAAAATGTCAATGCCTTCTTTATAAATAGCTGAACTGTTTTCAGTGATGAAATTTGTTTGCAGTACTGCATGATTCACCTTTCCCTTCTCATTATCTAAAATAGAACAGCATGACAGTGCATCATGAATTAAAATGATCAAGTTACTCTTAAAATACCATATGCTTTGTGTAATGACATTTCCTTATACGAAATGTGTGCTTAAATCATCACAAATTTGGCAGTCATGTACAGTGCCTTGCTAAGAAGTAGCTTGTTTGAAACCTGAAATTTTTAAAACTGATAAATGAAATACAGTCACAACGTTTTTATACTTCTTTTTTGGTCGGTTTCGACCTTTGTTTGGGTAAGAAAGAGTAGTAATGCAATGTATACTCATGATCTGGAGGATTGAACTCGCTAATTAGTCAAAGGTTAAGGCTTAGGCAATTGTCACTACATAAAGAAGCTTTATATAATAACAGAAGAATGCATGATGACTGTAAGAAGTGTTTTGAAAAAGAACTGTATTAATTGCAATGAGCCTGAGATGGATTACCTTGTTTTCTCTTTTCTCTAATGTGTATGCATGTAAGGATTAAATACTGGCACCAAATTTAAAATACTTCCCTTCTCTTCCTTGTTTTTAGAAAGCTTTTAAACTGACTGAACTGTTCGAGGCTTTGGTTGCTCTGTGGGGGTTGAATTTATATTCTGGTTTTGACAAGACTTGACATTCAGTACAAATGTCAACCTTAAACATTTTTGAGAAGAGTTAAGCCCATGCTTCTAAGGAAAAGCAAACACTGCTCTGCAGTGCTTAGTTATGGCTGAGAGATCTCTATGTTAGAGCTGCAGAATATAAAGTGTAAAAAACTAAACACTATTCTGCTGTTTAGCTAAGCAAAAAAAGTAAAGTATGGAAGGGTCTGGAGCACAAGTCCTATGGGGAACAGCTGAGGGAGCTGAGGTTGTTTATCCTGGAGAAAAGGAGGCTCTCTTCAACTACCTGAAAGGAGGTTGTAATGAGGTGGGGGTCAGTCTCTTCCTGCAGGTAACAGGTGATAGGACAAGAGGCAATTACCCCAAGTAGTGCCAGGAGGGGCTTAGATTGGATATTAGGAAAAATTTCTTCACCGAAGGGCTTGGAACCAGCTGCCTGGAGAAGTGGTTGAGTTCGCATCCCTGGAGGTCTGTGGATGTTGCACTTGGGGACATGGTTTAGTGGTGGACTTAGCAGTACTGGGTTAACAGCTGGACTTGATGATCTTAGAAGTCTTTTCCAACCTTAAAGACTCTATGAACTAAAAATTCAAAGGACCTTGTTTTCAGGGTGATTGTTCTTGTTTTATCTGGGATGGTTCTGCAAGAAACTTATAAAGTCAAGCAGGTTAGCTAATTAAAATGTGGTTGGAACAGTGTTATTCCAGTTTTTGTAATGAACTAGATATGAACTAGAGCTGCTCATAAAGCTAATGCCTAGTAAATTTTACTGTCCGCTTGGATTCTTCGTTAGCAGAAAACTTCTGACAGTAATGTTATAGTAAGCTTTTCGTGTTCAGCAAGTGAAAGAGATGGCTTGGGCATATAGTATGTAATGACTTTTTTGTGTATCAACTGTAGGAGTAGATCAGATTTAATACAGTTTTCTTCTACAGCTAGCATTAAACAGAAAAAGGGAGAAAAAAACGACCTCAGCATAACAACACCAAAAAAAAAAGCGCATACAAAAATTATTTTAAAAAGCACAAAACCCAACCAAATTAAAAACCCAGCACCACTTTTTCTGTGTCTGGGCAAATCCCTTCTGTTCATGTACCAGTAATTTATGCTGGTTATACTTAAAAACAAAGCCTGACTTCGGAATCTCTCCATTGTGTGAGAGTGTCAACGTATATATTTTTAGTCATTCAAATTAGCCATTCTTGCAAAACAAATAGCATCCTGTGATCTTACTATTGAACTAAATAAAGATTCTGCAGCTGCTGTTGTCTTAGTGTAATCCCTGTACATTTGTCATAAGAAAGAACAATCAACATTATACAACATCCAGAAAGAGGAAGGAAACAAAGGGATTCTTTCTGTTTTCAATAAGAACTGCTGGAACCTCATTGGAAATTCTGTTTGCTGTGTGGTAACACACAACTTTTGATGTCTTTGAACGTATCCTGCCATTGTCCAAAGAGACTGCAGCCTCATGGCCCTATTAATTTCTGAAATTAGAACAGAAATGTATCTTTTTGGAAAACTGAAATCCCATCCAGGATTTTTTGAATAATATTATGATGCTACTGGGGCAAATTTAAGAAGTTTTAAGTATTGTGATTTTGTTCCTTTTCTGTGCATTAATGGTTTGCCATGGAAATGGCATCTAGAAGTAGTATTCATGGTTCTTGCAACCTCTGCTGGATTGCAGGTCATAGAGACAGGCATTGGGTCACCTGGCAGACTCTCAAGTGTAGTAGGGATGAAGGCACCACTGTTTGCTGGAATGATGTTTCACATCTGTCTTAAACTTTTGATCTGAGCATCTCTAGTTCCATACTTGAATAAATATCTGTCAGAATAATTAAAATTGAATAATGAGGTCAAACTCTTGTTGATGACTGAAACGTTAAACTCTAATTTCACCTTTTGCATAGATTGATTCCAGCGTCTGATTATTTAAAAGGATATTATTTAAACACCCTTGAAGGGTGGGTAGGCTTAGTAACTGGGATGATGCTGTATGTGACAGGAGGCTTAACTGGGCTTTGTGAGCTATGAGGCAGCTTTTTTGCATTCTGGGTTAGGAAATAGCACAGAGAAATTGCAGCAATGTCTTGCTGCTTCCTCCTGTCTGTAAGTGGAGTCTTCATTGTTGCTTGCCAATTGACAGTAATCTAAAAGAGGAAAAAGTACAGGATGAGAGGAAAATCCCTGTGAACTAATAATGCACATAATTTCGGTAGGAAAAGACGATCATATTAAACCACAGTTTAATTAAACCACGGTTTATGTTCCAGCTGCACACATAGCATTTTCTACTCACTACCATGAATTCTTTGTCTTTATGCCCTCAGAAAAAGGGCTCTCATAGTCCATGCAGGAAGCTCAGAGTCTAGAAGTGCTTTGGAACAGAAAAATACCAAACGAAATAGTGAGTTCAGCCCTTGCCAAACAGGGCCTTGTCAGTACACTGGTTTTTGTGGGGCTTACTGGTAAATATTATTTCAGTGGATACCAAACTAAGTGTTTCACAAATTAGTGAAAGCTCTCCAGATTCTTCTGGTAAAGGTTTACATTTCAGTGAAGTTTCGACAGGAATGCTCATCAGGCTTTACTCAGAATTGTAACTCACTCTCAAGGCGTACAGGCTTTGCTGAAGTTGCTTTCAATACGATTCCATGAATTTGAGACTAGTGTTGACTCCAGTTAAGCTCTGTCAGCTTCTGTGCTGAAGCTGTGAAGACCACCACAACCTCTCTACCTGCCTTTTTTCCCCCACCTGGTTTGTACCCCTCTCTGTGTTAGAGAGGAAGTGGGATAAGAGAACTTTAATGCCTTGTAGCAGCAAGGGACTGTGGTACCTACCTTCCTCTTCTTCACGTATCACTTCATTTATGCTTATCAGGAATTAAAAGAAAGTTTGTGCCTTAAAACTCTGCCTTCCCTTGTGTTGAAGGAAAAATGCTATAGATAGTGGAACAGAGATAAAGATGACTTTCTTTAAAATGTATCAATGAACATCATGGAATTTTCAGAATCTCCTGTTATTCTTGTAGCATTCTTTTTTTCTTTACATGGCGCTTTTGGGTCAGCAGGTGAGGGCATCTGAAAGGTCTTTTCCTTGGAACACAAAGTAATAATTAATCTCTTCCCTCCATTCTATTTTCTCCATCCCTCTAGTTCTGCTTGTCAAAAGCTGATAAAGAACAATATGAAAAAGAAGAGAGACCAGAATCCCAGCAGGAGATTTTGAGAAGAGCTGCTAAAGACTTGCCTATCTATACGACAACAGCATCGAGAGGTGAGATATAAAGATAATTCTATGCTCCTAAAGTTGCTGGTTTTACTTCAGTGAAATTCATTTGATGTCACTGAATGAACAATCTATTAAGCACATATTGCAAACACCATGACCTTGTTTTGGTATTTGTTTGGGCTGGTGTTTAATTCCCCCAAGAGAAACTGCAGTCCTTTTTCTGGGAATCTCAACTTAAAGCCACTATATGGAATTAAAAAAAAAACATCTTCTAGCAAGCAGATAAATGACAACATTTATCTCCAGTTGTGGCTATTAAAAAGAAACGCAGCAAAGAAATACAGCTAGCACAGCTAGAAATAGGGAAAATTAAACATATTGCTCAATTTTATAATCACTTTTATCCCCATTTTAAACTTCTCCCTCTGAGTTGTTTTAGTTCAGCAGGAGAAGAAGTGTACTTAAGATCTCAACATACTTCTGCAATTAAAAAACGAATAAATGTTATTTCATTCCCATCTGTATTCAGTAAAAAGCTAGTTATGGGCTATTTCTGTATTTGCCTTTAATACATATAGGCATTTTTATTCCAACTTATATATGAATGATCTGTGAAAGTGCTGTCTTATGCATATGTATATTCTTTAAAAATCTGTAGCTTTTATATGTGTGTGTGTGTGTGTGTATATATATATATATTTCTCTTTCTTGAAACTAGCAACTCTGTAAGAGTTTCAAAACCAAAAATTAGTTACTGAAATTTACTGTGACTTTTTCAAATAAAGTCTAAGGACACCTGGCTCTTTTGAATACAAGCCTCCCTTTAAGGGAATCCCAGTCTTAAGTTCCTGGAGTGGTCTGGGAAGCTGCTGCCAGCTCTTACCAATTTTGTTTAGCTGTGAGTGTTGACTTCCCTCCTCCTTTCAAACTGCCTGTGCTGGTGTCTTATTTCCATTGAGAAGAGCCTGAAAGATTTTTTTAAAATCTCCAGGAAAGACGAGGAAGAACTGATTTACTGAGCAGTCTGCTAGACTGCTGTTTGCTAAAGGGGATAAAGCCATTGCAGAAAGTTGGCTTGCTGGAAGAATGTAGTTTCACAGTGAGATGCCTGAGTATCCTGAGCAGAGGTGAAAGGGGATCAGTGCCAGAGGATGAAGGATGGGAAGGCTTGGGACCCAAAGAGTAAATGAAAATGGACTCAGTGGAGTAGTAGGAGATTGTTTTAAATACTTTCATATGTTACATTTCTTAAAAAAACCCAAAACTACATATCATACAAGGGTAGGCATATGACAGTCTGTGAGAACAGGTGTGGCAGGGGAGGGCAAGAGACTCTTTAAGATTCAGTTCATGTTAAGGGGGAAAACTTTTATAAAATTAAATGAGTTCTAATGACTTGACCCTTGCACTTGAATGCAGCAATCAGATACTGTGATCGATGCCAGCTAATCAAACCTGACCGCTGCCACCACTGTTCTGCATGTGACGTGTAAGTTATTGAATCTGAAAATATGGCTATTCTCTCTCCTACAATCATCACCTTAGTGTGTTCCTGTCTTCACTGTGTCAGTCCCTGCAAAACAATGACTGTTTGTTCCCTCTCGGACCCTCAATGCTTGGATTTCATGAAAGAGCGTAGTTCTTTCTGTTGGTGCAATATTATGGTGCAGCCCCATTGTCTAAAGTGGCAGAACCTCTTACGAA
>WEIV01009477.1:0-20540 GCA_013390005.1 Calyptomena viridis
CTGTTTTGCCTGTAAAATAATGAATGAGGAGTTTTTTTGTGGTCCTTATCGCAAACTTGTGAAGCCTTTTCAGTCTTTCCTCTCCTCTGTCTGTTAGCAGGGAGGGGAGTGGGAGTGTGGCTATGTGTGTGAGTCCTTGGCATTTAGCCAGGGCCAAACCACCTCAATTATGTATTTCAAATCCACAGATAAAAACTACTAAATGAGGTACTGAGTATCAAGAATGGAACATTGTACAATTAGACAGCTCAGAGACCACCTCAAATGGACTCGATATACTGAGTTATTCACTTGCAAGATTAAAAGAAAGATACAAGAGAGGAGGCATAGCTATCACAAGACGATTACTTAAACAGGTGAAATAGAGAACATCACAACAACAGCAACAGTCTAAACCCACAGGAAAGTGAAAAATGCAACACAATACCTCTAGTTTCTGGAACAGCTTTATTATTACTATTTCAAAGAAGAACTCTCCAGCGGAAAAAAATATGTTATCCAGTTGCATGTGCTAGGAATCTAGCTCATTGCTCCTGTTCAGCAGACTGGTTTATATGGATTAAAAATCAATGAGCTGCTTTGTGACTGAGAAATAGCATTCTTCATACATTATGATCAAATAATTAAGTACCTAATTAAAAGACTGCTGTACCTTGTGTCAATCCAAATGAATTCTGGCCAAAAAATTAAAACTATCAACCATCATAAAAGTAAGAATGAGCTTTTGTTAGTTAATGTCTTCAAATTTGAATATTTTGGAAAGCAGCCAACCTCAGAAAAGGTAGCAAAATGTTTCAGTTTTGGCTTCTGTTCTTCACATGTCCCAGAGATTTGACATCGTTGACCAAAGTGAAACCTGGTGGGCTAAGTCCTTATTGCATGCTTACAGGCTCTTTGAAGGGATAGGCAGGGAGGAAGAGGCACAGTAGTAGAAGGATTAGAATGTATCGAGCTCACAGTTGGCAAAAGCACAGCCTCTAGGTAAGAACCCATGGGCAAATAAATAATGTGGATGTTACTGGAGTCTGCCATAGACCTCCCACCCAGGATGATGGCACCAATGAATTATTCTTTCAATAATTATTCTTTGAATTAAGGGACACTTCCAAGCCAACTGCCCTTGTCCTTATGGGGGACTTCAACTTGTCAGAAATTAACTGGGAGCATCACACAGCTGGTACAACTTGAGCCAGAAGATTCCTAAAAACCTGGATGGCAACTTTACGGAACAGGTCCTAAGGGCGCCAACCTGGAAATATGCCCTCCTAGATCAGCTAATTGTCAACAGAGTCCATCTTGTGAGTAAACTGGAGATTGGCCACAGAGACCACGAAGTGACTGAGTTTAAAATCTGTGCTGAGAGGAGAAAAAGTGCCATCAAAACCTTAGCTCTGGAAGATGAGACTTCAGGCTGTTCAGGGAATTATTTAGTAAGATTCCCTGGAAAAATGTTTTTGCACGTGGCCGGGTCCACCACTGCTGGTCGCTTTTTAAACATCACATCCTAAGGGCACAGGAACAGGAAATTCCCAAGTATTAGAAGTCAAGTAGGCAAGACAGAAGGCTGGCTTGGCTGAACAGGAATCTTTTCATGGAAATAAGGCAAGAAAGGAAGGTATATGCCCAGTGGAATCAAGATCAGGTGACATGGGAAGAATTCAAAGATGCTGCTTGCCACTGTAGGGAGAAATTTCACGTGGCCAAAGCTCAAATGGAATTGAAGCTGGCAAGAAATGTGGGGGAAATAAAAAGAGTTTTTTCAAATATTGGCAAAAAGAAATAACATTGGCCCATTACAGGAAGAAGATGGTCACCTCACAAACGGGGACAGAGAAAAGCCAGAGGTATTTAATGTTTTTTTTTGCCTCTGTCTTCAACATAGATGATGGACCAAGGGAGTCTCAGTGCCCTGAAGTGAAGGACCGTGACTGTGAGAATGATCAACTTCCAGTCAACCCTGAAATTGTGCAGGACCTGCACCAGATCCCTACAAATCTATGGGGCCTGGCGGTGTTCATCTCAGAATCCTTAGAGCTAGCTGATGTAATCACAGATGCTGTCCTGATGATTTTTTAGCAGTCTTGGGTATTTGAAGAGATCCCAGCTGACTGGAAACTGGTGCAAGTTTGTCCCCATTTTCAAGAAGGGCAAGAAGCAGGAAACTACAGGCCTGTTAGTCTCACTTCAGTGCCTGGTCAAGTTATGGAGAAGATTATTCTGAAAGGTATTGAAAAACACCTGATGCAGTCATTGGTCACAGCCAGCATGACTTCATGAGGAGAAAGTCCTGCTTATCAAACCTCACTTCCTTTATGACAAGGTGACCCACTCAGCTATCAATGGAAGCCAGTTGATGTAATCTTTTTGGATTTCAGTAAAGCTTTCAATACTCTCTCACACGATGTCTTTCTGGACAAAATGTCCAGCACACAGCGGGATAAACACGTCACGAGATGGGTGAGCAGGTGGCTCACCCATCTCAGGTCAAGCACTGAGGGTAAAAGTGAATGAGGTGACATCAGACGGGTGACCTGTCACTAGGGGGGTTCTGCAAGGCTCCATCTTGAGCCCTGTGCTCTTCAACATCTTCATAAATGACTTGGACACAGGATTGGAAGGTATACTAAGCAAGTTTGCAGATGACACAGAACTTGGAAGTGCATTTCACTCCCTTGAAGGCAGGGAGGCTCTGCAGAGAAACCTTGACAAATTACAGGACTGGGCAATCACCAACCATATGATGTCCAACAAAGGCAAGTGCCAGATTCTGCACCTGGGACGAGACAACTCTGGAGATATGGACGCAGTAGGGAATGAGGTGATGGAAAGCAGTGCCACAGAAAGGGACCTGAAGGTCATGGCCGATGGCATGTTGGATATAAGTCAGCAGTGCCCTGGCAGACAGGAGGGCCAACCGTGTCCTGGGGGGCATCACACAAAGCATCACCAGCCGGTCGAGGGAGGAGATTGTCCTGCTCTGCTCTGCACTGGTATGGCCTCACCTTGAATATTGTGAGCAGTTTTGGGCACCACAATACAAGAAAGATATTAAGCTGTTATAGAATGTCCAAAGGAGGGCAATGAAGATGGTGAAGGGCTTGAGGGGAAGCCATATGAGGAGTGGCTGAAGTCAATTGGTGTGTTCAGCCTGGAGAAGAGAAGACTGAGGGGAGACCTCATTGCAGTCTATACCTTCCTCATGAGAGGAAGAGAAGTGGCAGACACTGATCTCTTCTCTGTCATGACCAACAGCAGGACCTGAGGAAATGACCTAAAGTTGTGTCAGGGTTGTTTAGGCTGGATATTAGAAAAAGGTCCTTCACCCAGAGGATGGTTGGGTGCTGGAACAGGCTCCCCAGGGAAGTGGTCACAGCACCAAGCCTGATAGAGTTTAAGAAGCGTTTGGACAATACTCTTAAGCATATGTGTGACTCTTGAGGATGGTCCTCTGCAGGGCTAAGAGTTGGACTCGATGATCCTTGTGGGTTCTTTTCCAACTCAGCATATTCTGTGATCCTGTGATATTTTGCTAAGTTGTTCTCTTTATTTTTCATCATTTTTTATTCAAGGAGAAGCATATAAAAATAATGCATTGTCCTATGCACCTGTGATTCATAGTACACTGATAGTTTCAGTGTTATGTTCCCTAAGGCTTTGTGTTTCACTCTATAAACAAACAAATTCAATAATGCATCCTTGCCCTCAGGTCCAGTGCAGATTTCTTAAGCCACCTATGTTTTAAAGAATTAAAATATACATTATATATATTTCCTCCAAACAAAAAAGTAGGTCCTTTGCAGCAATATGCCTAGTGAATTTTTCAGCCTCTCCTTTTTCCCTCTATCTTCATAAAGAAGGTTTCCCTCTGTTTAGAGTAGGATTGTTACTAAGGAAGAGTTTTCAGAACCAGTCGGAACAGGCCAAAAACCTTTTTCTGTGAAGCCATATATAAAGTTACTCTGGAATTTCATTCTATTTCAATTTGATTGGCTTTTTATTATTATTATTTTGTATTAGGGTATAAAAGTGGGATATTTTTACTTTGCAGTGTTAATATCACTCTGGACTGTACAAGATGATATAGAAAACTGATTTATTGTCACCTATCACCAGGCAGACTTAGTGGTCTGAATTCCTGAATTGCTACCAGGATTTCCTGGTAACAACTTACTATCAGTGCTTTCTTTTTAAAGGGACTTCTGCAAGTGGAAAAGAGTAAACACAACTTACTTTTGTTAAAATCTGCAGGAAAATTAATCTACCTAGGTAACACAACCACCCTTCTTCATTTATAATGTACCTGATATAGTTCGACTTGACACAATAAAAGCATACCCTGATTGACTTATCCTGTAATTATGTACATTAATCATTATAAATTGTCTCTGTCAGCAAGAAAATATAGAGCAACTTCCGTTGAATATCACCAGAACTAGCACTAAAATGTTTAACATTCAAGTAAAAAAGTACTGAAACTATAGAGCTTTCTCTCAATATTTTAAGTAATAGCCAGTAAGAACAAATTTTTGATTTATCTAAGTGAAGTACATGAAAACAGGTGCAAACTACAGAAAAGTTTTAAATAGAAAGGATAATAAAATACTACAGTGAAAGTAGAAGAGTTAGGGATGAAAGACCTACTTAGCTGTGGTGTACAATACACTATCAAGAATTTGGGGGTTTTTTCTGGTCATATACAGTTCTTTTACAGATTACCACATCTGCAAAATTCCAGTATAAATTTTCCATACACGGCATTCTTGTAAAGGAGGTATAAAGTCTTAATGACTGCTGCCTAGCTCTAATTTCACATGGTGTAATTACATATGGTCATTATGAGATACAAGAGGGGGAGAGAAACTATGAATGAAAGCAAATAGCTAATTCAAGGAGGAGAAAAACTTTAAGCTTGAATGTAATAAAGAGGTAGAGCCAATTAAAAACCAGATACAGACATGAGGGGAAAAAAATCAGGGAAGGAACACAAGAAAAATTTATTGGTTTTAGTCCTACACCTGTAGTCTACTTTTAAGTGCTTAAGCTAATACTTTTCATTATGTTCACAAATGTGATTTAAATAATGAAGCATTAGTAATATGAGGTTCCCTCTGCCTTGATCTGCTGTTAAATCTCTGCAAGAAAGCAAGGAGACACAGGTTGGCAAATCAGTGGGTGAAAATTAATAAGCTTTCTCTATGCTGATCAACAGTTACCCTCCATCTACCAGGATCTGATTTATGTTCACTTTAAACACTTTAGGATTTCAGTCTAAGAAAATCCAATGGCATTTCTGTACAGGGGAGTCTTACAACATTTGGCACAGAGATATTTTAAATTTATATCACCCCTTTTCTTTGAAATTTTTTTTGTTGCCATTCCTTCTGTTGTATCCAATATTAAAATATTTTACTTTAAATATCTATAAACACTGAAACCTTTTTAATCTTCACTGACCTTCCTATGGCAAGGTTGTAAATGGAGATTATTCATCTACTTCAATACTGAAAAGTAGAAAACAAACATTAGTCCTAGTTCTTAAAAGATTAATGTTTGGTGCACTTCAGCAGCCAACTAGATGAGACAGTCTGGTGATAATTCAATATTCTCTTGATGAGTTGTGACTGAAGTAAACAAATAAACTCGATTTGAGAATGCACAGTAAACTCAATGTAATTCAATAAAGTCTATATAGGCAAACACATTTTACTAGAGGTTAGATACCCTGCCGGACAACACACGTCCAATGAATTGTTTAAATAGGAAATATAAACTTCTAAAACAAAATCTTTTATTCAAGCAAGTTTTAATATAGCTATCATTAGGAGAAATTGCTTAGATCCAAGATTTAAAAAAAAAAATAAAGCAATCAATTCCATCTTGAAGCTAAACAGGTGAAGTGGCAATCAGATAAAAGTTTAAGCAAAAACCTAGTAACAGACATAGCACTTTCCTTTTTTTCCCTCTCTCTCACACAGAGATACACTCTTATATTACTGGATTCCTTTTTCCTAGAGAAGAAGAGTTCTACCAAACAGACTTATAACAGGTCTTCTTTACACCTAACCAACCTTAAAGAAAGCCTACTGGCATCAAGGAGACAAAGTCCAATTCTCTCCTTTGAATGAGATCTAATGATCAGGAGAAGAGAGAGCTGTGATCAGGCCACTAGAGGTGAAATCCTGATCCCCTCATCATACAGAGATGAGAAATATCTGTGTGTGTATGTTTACACATTCATACAGCATATGAATTTGTTTCCTTTTTATATCATCAATGTCAATAAGGGAGTTTTTTCCAGGAAAGTAATGAGAGTTGGATACTTCTCTGCACTCATATTCCAATATTTGACACAGAATTCACTTTGCAATATTTTCATTGTGCATTGTGTTCTTATTTAGTAAACTAGTATTTTATCAATTTCTAGTAATATCCAAATTGCCTGCTCCATATTGCTTCAATAAATGGTGTGAGAGACAGAATATACAGGAATTTAAAATATAGAAAAAATATAAAAAAGATATCTGAATAAATAACTTTACCTCTTTCGTGTTTCTTGCAGTTCTATTAAAATGCTTAATTATTCAGACAGGAAGGATAATTTGTGTTCTATTTCTGAATCCCAAAATACTAAAATTTCATCATAAACATTTCTGAGAGATCAAAAATGTAAGTTTCATGTGTGTTTTTCTTATCCTCCATTATCTCCAATTTTTAGTATAATCAGCAATATTTTATGACTATAGAAGTTCAAAATATTTTTATAATGTCTTATCTTTCCCTGCAATAGTTATTTGATTTTGATTACTAACAGAATAATAAGTAAACCCAACTTTGTTCAATATGACTATTTTAAATTGTGTAGAGCTAACTTTGACTAGGACTGTAGCTAGAACATACTGCTTTAAGACTAAGATTCAATTAAATATTCAGAAATAATCTATAATTATTGCAAGTACTGCATATGAGGCTTTTTACTCTGAGGAAGGAAAAGGAAAATCTCCAAAAGAAAAAAAAAAGAAGCTATGTAAATTCATACCTGAAATTAGGTGAAATGTATGTAACAGTGCTGGTAGTTAATTATCTAAACAATTTATGAGGGATCTAGGGTTGCACTCTTTCTACCTCTTCCCCTGTGTCCACTCCCTCCATGCCCCCAGTTTGCTGAAGGTAATGAAAAGTATGAGCGTGACACAGGAATTATTGGGAAAAATTATCAAAAGTCCATCTGGAATTTATCTCTTCTGAATACAAAGTATTCTTTTATTCTTGGAGTGTGTGAAAGTGTCAGCTAGAAATTTGACACAAATATTTTCAACTGGTCGGAAGACTGAGAAATAAATTTTGAAAAGGAATCTGAACGAAAAAATATTTTATTTTATAACATATTAAATATATAGAATAAAAGTAAAAACCAAAAAACAAACAAACCCACAAAAACCCCCAAATGGCATTCAGTTAACTAAACCTGGACATCTCCCATGTAGATGTCTGCAGCTAAGAAAACTTTCTTATAGTCAGTGAATACAAATAGACCTGCATACAATTAAATTAATGTCTTCCTAAAATAAATTTGTAAAGTAGGTGTGGAGTGTTACTGTATTTCTTCCTCCCTCTTGATGATATAGGAACTCTCGGTGTCTAATTGATCTGAATACCTATGGAACAGATTTCCTTGGTGTAGCAGTGTATAATTCATGTTTACCATATGTTTATATGTTCTGTACGGTTCTGTTAACCCCCCCCTGCACGGGCCATCTACCCCTCCACTTCTGCAACATTCTAGGAGTTTCCAACCCCCTCAACCCCTGGTCTTGGGCCTGGAGGTGGGACCCCTCACCTGGCCACCCCCAACTTCCCCTGTCCCATTCCCATTGGCTCTGTTCCCTAACCCACCCCTCCCTATAAAACCCCGAGCCGGGAGGAAGTGGTTGGACTGATTTCCTGGACCCCTTGGGTTTTGCATCTCCTAGGCTCTCTGAGCCACAGAAGAGAATAAACTCAAACTGTGCCTGGAAAGCAGTCCCGCTTCCTGCCTCTTTGTCCTTCGCCCTGTGGAGCGACCCTGGCCTGGGGAAGCCGGCAGAACCCAGCTGGACCCAGGATTAGACCAGGGGCAGCTTCACCTTGGCATCACTTTGCATATTATAAATACATGAAGGCAGTTCAGTACAGATCAATGTTTTCTTTTATTTTAAGACGTATTTCAGAACATCTTAAACTCAAATTACTGTCTTTGTTGAATAAATCTTCCTTGAGTGTATTAGTGAGAAACATAATAGACTAGTGATTCTTTCATGTATGCTACAGCACTGATTTGTTTGTTTTCTCTTGTCTCAGTAGACTACTACAGAAATTCCAGTTTCTCACAATAACTATGCAAGATGCAAGGACGCCGGACAAATGCTGTAATTCTATTCATATATCTAATATATATCCTAATTGATTTATTCTGCATTTAATATTAGTCCCTTGAGTGTTGTAAGGTACAATTCCTTTTTCTTGAATCCAGACCTCAAATATGATATATATCTATTTTCTCTGTTATTGAGATATGAGGTACTATATTCTATATAACAACACAAATCTAGGAGATATCTACATACCAATGTATATTGACTTCAGAAGAAGCAAGAGTAGGTTTTCAAACAAAAGCTTTATAAGTCATTAGTTTTATGTGGTTTATTCCAAATACTAAAGCCATTTTTATAATGCCAGACTATGTATTGTGAAAGAGTCTCAAAGGTGATCAATGGATAGATGAAGTATTTCACATCAACCCATTAAATAGCATTCTGTAAAACAAAGAAACTAAATCAACACCAAACCAAAGAGGAAAAAGGCACTAAGGAATGAAAAAGAGAAAAATCACACTATGGGTTTCACACTTAGAAACAAAAGTTTTTACTCTCCAGACTACCAGTAACTAAATGTAAGACTCAATACTCATCTGTAAATTGTGTAGTCACTATGTAGTAGGGTTTTTTCCATAGACCATTCCATAGCTACATAAATGACCCTTCTCCTGGTGTCTGCTGTATCAATTTTTTACAGGCAACTGTCTTTACTCTTAATATCTACAACAACAACAACAAAACGTTAACTTGCATTTTTCCAATTCAGCAATGCAAAGAAACCATTTTTCAATAACTGAACCTTTATGTAGAGTTGTAGGGAACTTGGTATAAAGAAATGCTTAGGAAAAACAATGCTGCTATACTTAGCATGAGATAAGAATGGTAAAAGTATATCTCTAGTTACGTAAGTGGGAAAATCATAGAAAATAGGCTAAGAGATTTGTATTCCTTGCAATACATAAGCAGTTTCTCGTGGTTAGTGACACGTTTCAAGCAGTTTGGAGTTCTTCCAAGACAATCAAATTTAATTGACTTCAGTCATGATCAAAATCATAAACAAGCATTGAACATGTCTTCAGAAATGTTGAAAACTATCTTGACAGTGAGTGGGGGTTTTGTCCACCTACTTCTGGCAACACGGACACTGCGCTTCACTTCCAAAATTAGATGAGAATTCTGTATCAGTTACTCCAAAAGTGTGATCAAGAAGGGTACAGGAAGATGATACATGCTTACAGGTGGATGGCTAATAGAGCATTTGTATGATAAAGGGAAGAACTTCCAAGTGTGAAATCAGGGATCCTTGGGATAAAAGAGGAAAATGTTATTTTGCAAGTTCTTTTTATAAATGGTCAGCATTTAATAATAAAGTGAAAGCCTGTACAGAATATTTCATAGTCCTTTAAAACCTCATTCATTCTAATTTTGTCTTAAAAAACAATAGGTCTGGTTTTTGGAAAAATTCTTTTTGATATCTCCCTTGCTTTTGATCTTGGCACTGTCTTCTCTGGGGATATTCCAACTGTTTTATTTCATAAAATGTCTTGCAGATTGGAAATTAATAAGCTCTCCTTCTCCAATGCATATCCAAAGATCAGAAACAGTTTTCATCTGCTTTTAAAGGTACAGCATACTCTAAGTTCCTTTATTCGTTGAACATCCCAATGTTCTCTGAGAAAGGACTAAACTAGTGTCCAGTCTTTAATAGAAAAGGAAAACTGTATCTGAATCATTGTAAATTCTCAAACTACTTATTCTTTTCACATTAAATGAAAGGTATAATAGTCCTTTTGAGTTTTCCTAATTTTTATTTCATCAGAAATAATGTAATAATAAAAATCTCCTTTCAGTCCACCATGGTTAGACAGATTCTAAAATTAAAATGCCATATTAAAACATCTATATATAGAGACCTTTTTCCCATGAATATATAATAATTTCTTTCCATTAATACATCAGAATTAGAAGTATACAGAATACATCAGAAGTGTTTCACTTCTGTCCTTCATTTGTTTCAGAAATATTTAATATCATTCTTGTACTTTTCCTTTAAAAGAATAATATTGACAACAAAATTATGTCACTTGTGTACTCCTGATCTAGCCTCTTTCACTCCTAATCCTTTCTGCCTGAAAAATCATATTTATTTGTAAGGATCATTTCTGCAAAGTAAGACCAAAAAGGTAATTCATTAGAAGTTAATTAGCTCAAATGAACCCAAAAGTTTTCATAAATTCCACATAATATTTTTGTACAAGATTCTACTCCCCAAAACCAAATTACATGTGAAACAATAATGCCTCTCTGCTCCTAATTATCCCTTCTCCATAAAATTCAGTGGCAAACTCACATTGACTTCTGTTCAGAGGACTAGATTAGATGAATGGAATTGAGTTCTTTATTATTATTATTTATTTATGGACCACTCAGAGATAAACTTATTCAAAAGCATTACTCTTCTGTTGCTTTTCCTTAAGTCAATGCAGAGTAAAGAGAAATGTGTCCATATAAGCACAGAGTCTTAAGTTTTAAAAGTATAGACCACTAAGTCCTCTCATGCTTCCAGAAACTGTTCCTCAGAACTAAGGCACTGCTCATTTTCTCTGTAAAAAAATCACTTAAGGCTGGTCAGCTGGTCAGCAACCCATGCAAATTCTTTAAAAATATCTTTAATAGGAAAGAAATAAAATTTTTCTGACAAGTATTTTATGTGAATGTTGATGTGAAAATATAAGAGAGAACACAGGTAATTTCCTTGCTTGTTGCTGGCATTGTTTGGAAACACATCATTACAGTAAGCGCAAGACTAAACTAGATACTTTTAGAACTGCTAAATACTTAACAAAGACAAATAATTACTAATATGAGATTCAGTACAGAAATACAATATTACAACTAGTATATGCAAAATTTACACAAAAATTTTTTTGAATTATTTGTTGTTATAAAAATATAGAATGCTTTTAGTGACTTTGATAAGGGGTTTTTTGGTGGATACTACAGAGAAATCTTGCTTTCAGTTTCCAGTTACAGACATGTAATTTTATCTGACACCACTCATTTATTGTTTTGTTTTCAGGTGAACCAAACAAAATCTCAACAAGAATAAATTATAGAAATTCTAGAGATGTTAATGTGTCTCCACAGATTAAACAAGTGCTCAGATGATGAACTGTGATTAAACACCTAATTTGTGAACAAGTACACCGTCTTCCCTAGGAAAAAATTAATTCTACCCCTTGAAAACTACCAACTTCCCATCTTAAAAGGTACATAGAAAAACTAGACAATGACCAAGAAGCGAGACTCAAAAAGTGTTTCCATATAGGAAAGATTGAATAGATTATGTCTCCTTATTGGATAAGAGACAATTGAGACAGGACATCACTCTCTCATGTGTGGGTAAGAAAGAGGAATGGGTATGATTATTCACTACTTCCCATGTTACAGAAAACTGATCATAACCAGTGAAATTATTTGATAACAGACTCAATTCAGACAAAAGAATGTCACAAAATGCTTTGTTGAATTGAAAAAGGGATTAGTTTGGTATAAGGGGAAAAGTCCGTCAGCAGCTATTAAAAATGAGTCTTGTGCCTAACCTGCAGCTCAGAAGTTCTTAATCCTCATGATCGTCAGAAACTGATAGGATATAAAAGGAAAATTGCTTTATAATATTTTCCATTTTCCCTTAATCTTTCTATAAGATTTTTCTGGTTACTACTGCTGCACACTAGCTATCAGGCTACACAAACCTGTGGTCTGACTCTGTGCAGCTGCTCCTACACTCTCAGGCTGCAGAACCGCATTGGTTTTCAGAACAGAGAAAGACAGAAGGAAGTATACTGGTATAAATCATACAATCTTTGCAAAAATAATACATAAGGCTGGGTTTATTGGTGCTAACTGATTTTCCTTGCTTTTATACTATAGTATTATTCTTATTGATGTTGTAAGTTTGGTTTCCAACTTTCCATATTTAAAATTATTTTCAATATAATTCCTGTTGCAGAATATTTCATGCAAAATGCAGTTCAGATTTATTGAACTTAAGCTTACTTCCATTTTATTCCTCCAAATACTATACAAATCTGTGTAAAAAGTTTTGTGTTGAAAAGCAGAACCTTACTACTGAATTTCTAAGCTGCTGGGGATTTTACATAAAGTAGAAAACTGTTCTTTTCAATCTCTTTTTTGAATCCCTGGTTTAGAGACTTGATTCATTCCATCCATGTTGCCTGATATTACACGTGCTGAACAAGTACAAAATATTCAAGAAATAAGATCACAGAGAGTCGCAATCTGTTGCACAGTGACTAGTCAGAGACTTGTCACTGGTGGTGTTCCCAAAGTTTCAATATTGGGCCCAGTATTGTTAAACTTACTCAGCAATGACTTGGATGAAGGGGTAAATGCCTCCTCAGCAAATTCACTGATGACACGAAGCTGGGAGGAGTGGTCCATTCTCCATATTACTGTGCAGCCTTTCAGAAAGACCTTGACAGCTTGGGGAGATGATCAGAGAATGTGGTGGACTGCTGGGAGCAGGACACCAGTGTGATCAGGGGATGCTTGGCAGAGGAGCTGCAGTGACAGGCTATGTCCCATGGGCATGGCCTGACATCTGTGGTTGGACAAGGACAGCTGACCTTTAGGCTATTGCATGATTAATGTAAACATTATAGTGTGATATATAGCTGCTTGTTGCATAGAGAGAGAGAGGCAGACATCTTGTCATAGAGATAGATGTGTCTAGGCAGATAGGCATGTAGTCTACATGGCATGGACATACTCTCTGTTAAGGTGGGTAGATTAGCTTAGGAAATATAGGAAGCATAGCAGTATTAGTAGGAAGGGTCTGCAAAGGGATCTGGACAGGCTCGATAGATGGGCTGAGCCCGATAATATGAGGTTCAACAAGACCAAGTGTCAGGTCCTGCACTTGGGCCACAACAACCCTATGCAGCACTACAGACAGGGGATAGAGTGGCTAGAGAGCAACCCAGTGGAAAAGGGTGTGGGAGCACCAGTTAACAGCCAGTTGAACATGAGCCAGCAGTGTATCCAGGTGGCCAAGAAGGTCAATGGTGTCCTGACTTCTATCAGCAGTAGTGTTGGCCAGCAGGACCAGCCCCTCTGTATTTGACACTGATCAAGCTGGACCTGGAGTACTGTGTCCAGTTCTGGGCCCCTTACTACAAGAAAGGTGTTGAAGTGCTGGAGCATGCCCAGAGAAGGGCGACAAAGCTGGCGAAAGTTCTAGAGAATTATTCATATGAGGAACAGTTGGAGGAGTTGCTGAGTAGTTAAGCAACTTTCTCCTTTCCTGGAGAAAAGGAGGCTCAGGGAAAACCTTATAATTCTCTTCAACTACCTGAAAGGAGGTTGTAGCCACATGGGTGTTGGTCTCTTCTCCCAGGCAACTAGTGACAGGATGAAGAGACACAGCCTCAACCTGCTCCAGGGAAGGTTCAGGTTGGATATCAGGAAGAATTTTTTCGCTGAAAAAGTTGTCAAACATTGTAAGGATCTGCTCAGGAAGGTAGTTGAATCACCATCCCTGAAGGAGTTCAATAAATGACATGGCACTTCATGCCATGGCCTAGTAGACAAGGTAGTGACTGGTCAAAGATTGGACCTAAAAGATTCTGTGATTCTATTAAAAGGATGAAGCCAGGTTCTTCTCAGTGGTGCCAAGAAGGACAAGAGGCAATGGGCAGAAACTGATATGCAGGAAGTTCCACCTGAATAGAAAGAAAAACCTCTTTACTGTGTGTCGGGGGAGGCATGCATTTCTGCATGCCCTTGAGATGGAAGTTGCAGCTGGAAAGAGCAGAGTAGAGAGTGTTGTAGCTGTAGCCAACGATAAAGGAGCAAGATAACTTTGCACCAATGATGTTGGAATATGCCAACCTTCTGATATGTATATCTGTCTTTGCTGTAACACAATAAAACATTACATATTCGAGACCTTTGCATGGCATGCAGCGTGTTCAGTGTCTCTTAGTCCGTCTCAATGGCGACAACTGTGCAGGTGACCACACACTGGATTGATTGCCCAGGGAGATTGGGGACTTTCCCTCACTGGAGATATTCAAGGACCTTCTGGGTGCATGTCAGTGCAATGCGCTCTCGGATGATCCTGCATGAGCAGGGAGGTTGGACCAGATAACCCCCTGTAGTCCTTTCCAAACTTACCCATTCTGTGATTCTGTGATTCTGAGATACTGTGATTCTGTGTCTTAAGGGACAGCTCCAGTTTTAGTCCTGCTATATTTTTCCAATTCATAAACACCAAGAAAAATTGTAGTGCAGTCCTGCTGTAATGGGTTGCCCCTGGCTGGAAGCCACGTACTGACTCAGTCACTCTGTTCCCTCCTCTTCCCAGCCAGGCAGAGGGAACAGAATAAGATGGTAAACAACTCATGGGTTGGGACAAGGCAGTTTACTAAAGCAAAAGCAAAGCTTGCACATGCAAAAGTGAAGCAAAAAAATAACAAGTTTATTCTCTGCTTCCCATCAGCAGCAATGTCCGGCCACATCCTGAGAAGCAGGGCTTCAGTGTGCTTAATGGTTTCTTGGCAGGCAGCCATTGGAAACAATAAGTGTCCCCTCTTCCTACTCCTTTCCTTAACTTTTATATCTGAGCTGATGTCATATGGAATATCCCTTTTCTTAGTTTGGGTCAGCTGGCCTACTTGGCCTTCTCTCAGAATCTTGCTCTCCATGGTGGGGAAGGAATGTTACAGTTCTGATGCTGTGCTCAGCAATAGTTAAAACACTGATGTGTTGTCAATACCCTTCTAGTTACCAATACAAAGCACAACACTGTGAGGCTGCTATGAGGAAATGGACTCCATTTCAGACAGACCCAATACAACTGCCTTTATACTTTGTGCCTTCCTCTGGGGTTTTGTAAGGGCATTTGGGGCCTGGGGAAGAGGGAAGGATTTGAGAATCTAATTCATTTGGATTTTATTGTATTTGGTGGGGGGATTTTTTTCATGAAATGGATTATGTCTATTTTGAAATCAAACTGCTTGATTTTTTAAGCCTTTTTCCTTGGAGGAAAAAAAAAAAGAGTAAAAGAGAAACAAAGAATTACACTGGCTTTTCATTTTATTTCAGTGTTTAGTAATATAATCCTGAGGCAAATACTCAGAGAATATTCATTTCCTCTCAGAAAAAACCCAGCATTTATGTCTGAATCAGCTCAGAAGTTGTAGTGACTCCCTGCTGATTTTTTAATAGAGAAAGAAACTGAAATCACTACTCATGAATAAAAAACCATAACAGGATAAAAATTTACTTTTCAGGAAAGAAAAACAGAAAAATAAAAATAAGTAGGTAGTTTACGGGACTTGTCATTTGTAATGGTTTGTCCTCGGTAATGGATCCTAAAGCTCAAATGGCACCAAATCTCACCATAGATCAGAAGATATTATGCAAAACTTGTATACACTTAAGTCTTTCAGTGTCTTCCAAACTTACCCTGTTGCCTTTGAAATCCCAGATTTGATTTTCTACTAGCTTCAGCTGGAGTAGGTTCTTCTGATTTTAAGCTATCCTGCCACAAGTCTGGAACATTTCACTGGATAGCAGTTGCCAATGAGGAACAAAAAGCCAAAGTCTATATGTTTTACTATGTATAAAGCAGTGCCTGGAGGAAGTCCAGAATACAGACAAAGGTTCTGCCTGGGCAGCTATCTGCGTTTTACATGCAGTTAGAGGAGTTGCACATGCAACCATGACCATAATATTTCAATGTTTTTGTTTCTATTTGTCAGCTGGTATTTTATTTCTGTATTTGTCCCTCAGCTTTTTTCAGGTAGATAATACTCAATGTTAGTACTAGAATTGGTTTTGCATGTATCGTAGTGGGGAAATATATAACTGTTAGAGGTGTTCTGTTCAAGTTCCTTCAGATGCTGTCCCTGTACCAACAGCCTATTGCCAGCAGGCGTTTTCCTTCATCTTACAACAGAGTTGCACATTAGGTGAAACCCTATTCATGGCATTTGTTTCGCTATTGGATTGTGTTTCATATTCATGTCAAAGGGACACCTGAGAATAGTAGGCTTTACCAAGAATTTTCAGAAAAGAGCTATTTTCTTCATTGCATATTTTTACCTGAATACAAACCAGGTATAAAACAGAGAAATAAACAAAATATGGGCACAAAGGCACACTGCATGATGCATGTAAAGCTATACTGGACTAAGTCTGGAAAATACAGAAATGTGCCCTTGGGAGTGTTTCAGTGCTAGCAGAGAAACAGCCTAGAAAATTTATTAGATTTTATCCAGTCCTAGCACCTATGACTCAAAAAGGCTTATTGCTCTTTAAACCTTACTGCCTGCCTAAGGAACTTGTCCTGTCAGTGCATATACTGCATTGCTACAAGGTCAGTTCTTGGTGGTGCTTTCTACCTGTGATGAGCACAGAGCAGGGCTGTGGGGTGAAAAATGGCACTAGTATCTTCCTAGGGGGGATGAGGGGACATCCATACAGCATCCCAGGAGGGGATGGATAGAGTGGAGTGCCTGTGATGACCCCTGTGTTGCATGCAGGTGTGCAGATGTACAAGTACATGTATTAGAAACATTCAAGGTTATAAGAACACGTTCAAAAAATTGTACATGTTTATTAACATTTCTGATTCATACTTTGAGTCTATCTGTTCTATTACTGAGACTGATTCTGAACCTGTAGTTCACTGATTGCCAGTTATTTGTGTGTTATTTATAAATCAATAAAGCACTTTAATGTTGATTTGTTTTAAACTACATAAATGGAGCAATATTTCCCTGCAGCAAGGACCATAAACAGAAGCATTTCCCTGAAATGCCTGAGTTGACTTCTAAATTAAATGAAGTGAGGACTGTTCAACATACCTGACGTACTGAGTTTGAATCTGTTCAGCCATTATGAAATGATTGCAGGAAGCTGGAGGTTTATTTCAGCAGAATATGACAAATGCACTATGTTCTTCTATAGATAATGATTAAAATTAAGCACTTTCACAGAGTAAAATCTGTCAACAGCTTCCTGTCTAATTCCATGCTCAGACCTTGTTTATTTGGCACAATTAAGAAGACATCCTGACCTCAAAAAATACCATGCCCTTAAGTATTGTCTTTCTGATATGCTTGTTAAACCTCTGTTATTACTGATTTATACATCCATTTTGCAGTCATTTTCAAATAGTATCTGTCAATGCTTTGATAAATCTCTTTCCTTAATGGCTATACAAAAGATTCACTTAAATATACCTCAGCTCTACAACATCTTCACCATTATGGTGTTCTTATTGCAATTTAATGTTTCAGGCTGTTAAGCAAAACAGCTGATTCCAAAATGATGCCAGCATCTAGTCCAAAAGTTCCAACCAAAGCCATTACTGCATTTTATGTGTATTCTACAATTAACCAGAGCCTCTTTTGCTTAAAAATCAGTACCATAAATTATATATCAGTAATTTGCTTATGCTAAACAAACTCCTGAAGCCTAAATTTTTCTGCCTACATTTCTGTAGAGCTAAATACCCAGTAGAGTTAATAGAACTCATCCTTTTCCCTGTCTTTGTATTCTAGTGATAAGAATATCATTGGCTCCTCACTAAAGCAGTCTTTTTTCAGTAGAAAGTTGTAAACATTCAATATATATGACTACAATTAAGCTATTTAAATTAAAATTTCAAGTAATCTAACAAAGAAAAATTTATTTAGCATCTAACAGTTTAAAGATATATATGTAGATGCAATCTCAACCTCTGCTCTGGAGCAAGCATGTGCAGATCCACTGGCCACTGGTTTGGTTTAGTTCATTTCCAGTAAATGACATTCTATATTTTTTTCAATATCCAGTTCCATACTTTAAAATTTCTCTCAGTGTTTAGCCTAATTAATTCGCTAGAAATGTATATTGTTCTCTTCCTGTATCTCTTTCACATGGTAGGTTTACATATCTTTTCAGCCTACCTTTTTAAGGAAGAACGAACCAATTCTTTCAACTCATCTTGAAACGCCTTTATACTTGTTACCTTCTGGGTTCTTCCCAAGTTGTCTTTATTTTTCTCCAAATGTGTTTCTCAAAAAATATACATAAGATTTGTATAAATCTTTGTCAATCTAAAACCCTATGTATCTTGAATACTCAACTCTTGATAAGACATACTACAAAGTTCCCTTTCAATTTTGAAAAAATATCACATTTTAGGATCAGACTGCAACATCCGAACACATTTTTGAAATATTGCTTCTTAGTCAGTTTGTCTCAATTTCCTAATTCAACTTCTCTTAATACGTAATATTTCAGGTCTTTGTCTTGAATCTCACTTTATTTCTGCCTAACGATCTCTTCAGTTTATTGATTGTTTTGAGTTCTCAGTCCTCTCCCCAAAACAGTTATTCTAAGCTTGACTTATCAGTAGAATGCATTTTATTCCTCACTTCATCACCTGATCCATTAATGAAAATACCAAATAGATTCAGATCCAAAACAGACTTCTGCAAGGTTTCTCCTGAAATGTCTTTGTGCTGAACAGGAAACAAGTGACACTCTGAAAGCACAGTTTTCCATCACAATGTGTGTTCACCTAGTGGTGTTTTCACACAAAGTGTAATTGTCCACTTAATTTATGAAAATGCCACTAGAAGTGTGTTGCAAACTTTGCTAAATCAGGGTATATCACATCCAGTGCTTTGTCTGTCAGGCCACTTAATCTATGAAGGCAATGAATTTGATGCCCTTTCTCCACATTATTCCTCTAATGCTCTCTTAATCTGTAATCTCCATTCCTTCTGCTATAGCTTGTTCAAGATACACCCAAGCACCTCAGGACTCCTTGGGGTACCAAGGGAAGCAGGAGAACTAAAGGATGATCCTAAAGTGTGGTATGTGTTCTGCTCAAGGGCAATCTGAAATAAATGCGTGCAAGTAATCTTTGGTCCTCTGTAATGCACCCTGTGTCCCGATCACTATGCCAAAGACTCTCACTCCTGTGGACTCTTCCTGGACCAGTACTTTGGTTCCACTTTGAATATGGATAGACTTCAAAGAGGGGCTGAGTAAAAAAACAGTCTAATATTGAAGTAGTGAGAAAATGACACACGCTTGGAAGTCAGTATTACAGGTTTTGATCACTCCAGGCTGTGGCTAACTTAAATTCAGGGCCCTTGTTTACTGACTTGTGCTTTAATTGCTGAGCTACTTCTAAAAGTGAGCTGGCAGCTCTTTAGTCAACTTTTAGAGGGAAGGCAGCAATAGCAATCTGAACCGAGAAAAAGGAATTAAAACTTTTGAGTAATAAAGGTGGATAAACTCAAAAATCCTGCGTACCCATAGCGACTGATACTGACCTGTTCCCCACAATTAAGACTGAGGCAAGATTTGTAGAAGCCTCTGGAACTAATGTAAAAAAACCCAGCTCCCCCCGCCCCCCCCAAAAAAACCCACAAGCAAACAAACAATCACACCAAAACAAAAACAAATAAAAACAAACCATAACCAAAACCAACAAAAAAAACCCTAAACAAACAAACAAAAAAATACACTATACCAAAACAGCAAACCACAACAGCACTTTAGGCAATGATTCCATTGGAAGGAAGCCGAGATCAATTTTTTGGTTTTTTTAATATAGTATTGGATTTTTCTTGTTGCTGTTTAAGAGCTCCTTTAGCAACTAAATCCCTTTACTGAGCCCAGTCTGAAGTTATGGAGGCTAACATATAAAGCAAAAAGTATAAATAATCTTATGGGGTCTCTCATTGAACGGAACTGAACTGAACTGAAAGGGCAGTTAGTTATTACATGTGAAACCACTGCCATTGAGCTCAAGCCTGGCAGTCCAGCTAGATCAAGAGGAGTCTCCCAGAAATGGATGGTGCATTTGTACCTTCCATTAACATCTCTCAAAATCAATGACAGAACCTGTAAACAGCAGCAGGCCAAGTTGTGCTATTCCTTTCAAAATAGTTTTATTCATAAATCATATTAAGATTTTATTCACACTGAAAAACCTGATAATTATTTAATGCATGAAGTTCATAATCATCTATATCTATCCTGTTTCAGCAGTTACCTTAATCAGAGAGTAACTGTTGTGCAGCAGTTCAAATGACTTAGTAAATTCCAAAAGCAGGAGTTCACTTTTTCTTTTCTCTCTGTAGTGGTTTGACCCTG